>CH003233.1:214517-277391 GCA_000149265.1 Ciona savignyi | reverse complement strand
GCAGTGGAGCTTGTGTTGCCATCACCTGGCTCTCCCACCTGCACCGCCCCGAACTCCATCTGTGCTTCAACCAACACATGCGGGTGCAGACAAGGTAAGAAACATGAAAAATACATTGACTCCATGGGTATTTTACTGGTGCCAACAGTTTTTGTTATTATATTACTTTATTCCCAATTGATTTTTTTTAATTGCTGCCAACAGTTTTTGTGGTAATGTCACTTAACATAATCTCCAATTAAATCTTTTTTAATTGCCACCAATATGTTTTATTTGCTGTACCACTTCACTTTTTAACTAATTACAATGTTTTATTATTTTTATTTTTGTTGATATAAAGTAAAGAACGTCGTAATATTTGTGTTTTTTATTGCTGTATCGTTTAACTGATTAAAACATGTTTTTGCTTTTGCTTTATTAAAAGTAAAGCTCGTCTTAATTCTATTTTTTGTTGCTACATCTGGTTATTTTAAAACTAGTCAAGATATTTTATTTCCGTCAATATATTTTTTTGTTATATCCACTTACTTTTTAACTAATTAAACCATTGTAGTTTTTTCATTTTTCCTGCCTTCTTAACTTAAAAAAAAATGTGCTATCCTTCTTAAATGTAATATATTTTGGCATCTTCATGTAATAAAGGAGCATAAAAACTAATAAAACTTTTTTTATTGGTGTATTTGGTTACTTTAAAACCAATTGAAATATTTTAATACCTTTAACATTTTGGTTGTTGTTATAACTGTTTTCTTTATAAATAATTTAAATAGTTTAGGTAACATATTTGTTCTTAGTTATAAAGTAAAGTTTTATTGCATAATTGATGTGTTCTACTAAAAGTAAAAGTCTCAATCATATACAACACACTGCAATAGCTCTGGTAACCCTGTGGTGCATACAAGGTGACGATTACCTGTGTGAGAACGGTCCCTAACATAATCGGGAGATTATCTGACAATTGTCCTTCCCTTTTTTGATATTTTCCAAAAAATTTTTTTGATATTTTCCAAGCAAACTATTTCCATAGGTTACAGTGGTGACGGTGCTACCTGCACAGACATCAACGAGTGTTTAAACAACCCTTGCCCTTCAAATTCCGCGTGTACTAACACCGCTGGAAGCTTTACTTGTACCTGCAACGTGGGATACACGCTTCAGAACCATGTCTGTGTGGATACTAACGAATGCGCAACGGCGGGACGCTGTGGGACCAATGCTGTTTGTGCCAACACAGCGGGTAGGTCAACTAAGCATTTTATATACTTTGGAAAGCACAATGTATGGAAACACATGGTTTTAGTAAGACCTAATAATATTTGTGAGTAAATATTTTGTAGTAGTTATAATTGTAACAGATTCTCACACTAAAACTAACATGGTTGAGATCTCATTAAATTTAGCTCCATATTATGAATCCTATTATACGAAATCCAATTACATCAACCCTAAAAAAAGATTAAGATGTCATTTTTTTCAGAATGTTATAAGGGAAAAACTAAAAGGAGGGAAAGAAATAAATAAACTGCATATCAAAATACACATGAGGGCATTAGGATTAATGTTAGAGCTAGGGTTGAGGTTACTGTTGGGTGTTGGGTTACAGTTAGTTTGGATAATTTAAGTGAGCAGTGTACTTTTATCCTTTTTTTATTTTTGCCGTATTTCACACCTTTTATCTTTTTTTTTCTCATTCCAACTTTTTTTTAAATTTCAATTTTATATTCTTTCAATACCAAGACGTTAACCGGGGTGATTCCCCTTTTCAGGAAGTCTATTATTTTTCAACTTTTTCTTAAATTTCAATTTTCCATTCTTTCAATACCTAGAAGTTATTTAACCAAGGTGATTTCCCTTTTTAGGAAGTTATACTTGCACATGCAATCCCGGGTACTCCAAGGGTCCGACAGGGTCCTGTGTAGATGAGGATGAATGTAAAACCAACCCGTGCGACAACAAAGCGTCATGCACGAATTTACCTGGAAGTTTCAGCTGCCAGTGCAACGCCGGTTATGCAGGAAACGGACACACATGCACTGATATTAATGAATGCACAGGTATTTGCATGAATTAAGAAGATAGCTTTGTAATTTTGGACTTTTTAGGGTGGAAACTTATCTTTATATATGTGTGCACTGATATTTATGAATGAACAGGTATTTGCATGAATTAAGAACATAGCTTTGTAATTTTTAATTTTTTAGAATTAAAACTTATCTTTATATATGTGTGCACTGATATTTATGAATGAACAGGTAATTCCATGAATTAAGAACATAGCTTTGTAATTTTGGACTTTTTAGGATGGAAACTTATCTTTATATATGTGTGCACTGATATTTATGAATAAACAGGTATTTGTATGAATTTAGAACATAGCTTTGTAATTTTGGACTTTTTAGGGTGGAAACTTATCTTTATATATGTGTGCACTGATATTTATGAATAAACAGGTATTTGCATGAATTTAGAACATAGCTTTGTAATTTTGGACTTTTTAGGGTGGAAACTTATCTTTATATATGTGTGTACTGATATTAATAAATGCACAGGTATTTGCATGAATTAAGAACATAGCTTTGCAATTTTTATCTTTGTAAGATGGAAACTTATCTTTATATATGTGTGCACTGATATTAATGAATGCACAGGTATTTGCATGAATTTAGAACATAACTTAGTAATTTTGGACTTTTTAGGATGATAACTTATCTTTATATTTGTGCATTGATATTAATGAATGCACAGGTAATTCCATGAATTAAGAACATATCTTTGCAATTTTTATCTTTGTAAGATGGAAACTTATCTTTTTATATGTGTGCACTGATATTTATGAATGAATGCACAGGTAATGTGAATTGAGAAAGTATCTTTGGAACTTATATTTTTATAAAATGGAAACAAATCTTTGAAAGATAGGCAACATAGCTTAATAAGATTGGAATTTATCATTGGAAAATGGAAACGTATCTTTGAAAGATAGGCAAAGCAAAAGTTTCTGGGTTTTCGAAACTTATCCTTAGTGGATTGTTGGATGGGTGGATGAATGGATGGATGTGTCACTTTTATTCTGGAGGGTGTAAAAATCACTTTGATAACTTATATAACTCATGCCCACTGTCATATAACTCATGCCCAATGTCATATAACTCATGCCCACTGTCAGGTTGTCGGAGCTGTTGCAGTGTGTTGATGCATTCTTTCAGTTTTTATTATAACAAGGTAAAGTACTGGTTTTAAGCAATGCCTGCTTAGTGTGTTGCCCAAGGACACAAGCGACTAGATAGTGAACAGTTTTGAACTTATAACCCATCGGCTAAAAACACCACCTATCTATACCAAATCTAAGTGCTTGGATAGAAACGTCTAGCTTGCTGATGGTTTCGATCCTACAACCTTTGTGTTGCCCAAAGACCCCTGATACTCTTACCAACTGTGTAGAAAGGCTTGTCTTAACCAAAATCATGGTAGCACAGTGGGCAGAGCACCAACCACATATACTCCAATGTTGTGGGTTCAAATTCCACCTGTGGTAGAATTTATTTTACTTTTTTTTTTTAATTTCCGATTTTCCCCACAGTCTCACAAAAGTGCGGCTTGAACGCAAATTGTCAGAATAACCCAGGCTCGTATTCCTGCCTGTGCAACAGCGGTTACACGGGTGATGGACAAACATGTACCGACATTAACGAATGTCTAAACTCTGGTAAGATTAAAGTTTCTTTCGTAATTTATTTGCGACACTTCTTACAATATGTACGTTTGGTGAATAGTGGTTAAATAAAAATATTGGGACAAAAATATTAATACAAAAAGTATAAAAAAGTACAAGGGTACCATTTGCAGTATATTTTATTTATTAAATAATGTTAACAAACAACCCACATAACTAAAATGGACTATGAAACAATAAGAATATAAAACAATTAAAAGGTAATAAAATGTTTAAATGGGAAAACACAAGGTTATTACACAAGGCAATCGTCAGATCACCTTGCGCCCAGTCTGGTAACCTGAGATTTAAAAAAGATTTTTATATTTATCCCCATTGATGGGAAACGATATATAAAGGAGAGTGGCCATAATTACACAGCAATCGTCTGATTACCTTGTTATTAGTTTAACATTAATAATTCGTGCATTATGAAAAGTTCAAATAAAATAAAATATCGACATTATTTCTTTTTATGAATACTGACATTTTAAAGGGTAGCACGTCGTTTTACATGGGCAATGGTCTGATTTTCTATCAGGCCAAGGTTTAAACCCATGATGAGCTCGTCCGTAAGACCTTTTTCATAGAATAATTATATGTATCGATCGCGTTAACTGTTTGGCAATCGTCTTATCACCTCATGCCCACCGCCAGCTTACAATTCTTTATTCTTTTACAGCTGCTTGTGGAGCTAATGGAGTTTGCAGCAACACTGCTGGCTCTTTCGTCTGCAACTGTAATGCCGGCTACGTTCTCAACCCAGCAGACAACTCCTGTTCTGACGCTAATGAGTGTAACACCGGCGCACACCGTTGCCCCACTGGCGTTACGTGCCAGAATGTCGCTGGAGGCTACACCTGCCTCTGTAAATCCGGCTGGCGCTGGGACTCGGTACGGCTAACGTGTGCGGACGTTAACGAGTGTTCCGCCGCGAATACGTGTACCGATCCGCTCGCCGTATGCGTCAACCTCGACGGCAGCCACAAGTGCGTATGCAGAACCGGCTACAATTCCGCAGCGGGAGGCGCATGCGTCGATTCGAATGAATGCGAGACAAAGGGCGACGTCTGTAACGCGTTCAATTCCCAATGCGTCAACACGGTTGGCGGGTACCGGTGCTCTTGCCCAACCAACTCACACGAGCTTGATTCCTTCTGCATTCCGTCCCAAGACCAGTGTGGAACCGCCAACCCGTGCCACGCGCACGCCACATGCACACGATCAGGCGCAGAGTTCAAATGCAAATGCAACGTCGGCTATTTCGGCGACGGTCGGATGTGCTTCGCCAAACAAACAGCCTGCCAGGCTGGAATTGCCCCTACAGCCCAATGCAGTTCTTCAACCAAAATCTATTCCTCGTTCGTCCTTTCTCTGCTACTCTTACTCTCCACACTACTCCTTATCGCTTAATGACGTCATCAATAGTGACGTCATGTAATTACGTCACGCAGAGCCAACAAAAAACTGAAACAAGTACAATTTGTAATCATATTTTTGCTGGGCAATATTGAGGTATTTTGCGCGACTTAATTACAGATTTTTTAAAATTAGAAATAAGTTATTAACTCGGTCTTATTTATCGTGCATGTACATACTCTGTAGTGAAATAATAAACGGAAACACAGCAGCCCCTTTGTCGGTGTGACTCATATAAGACCGATCAGTAAGACGAAAATGATGCAAGAGATGTAGTTATTTGTCGCGTAGTTTATAAGCCTACCTCGGCTGGTAGGTTTGATGCCATTCTTTTTATACCCGGCTAGGCTTAAACCCTTAATGGTCTCTTTGGTAAGAACGATTTAGAATTGCGATATGTATTGGTCTCGTTATCCATTCGGTCACACGATCTTGCAAACACTAAATTTGAATGAATCTTGGCCACCTGGGTTTATTGTGTCGTCACCCGATGACGTCATCGTGTTGGTCTCATAGACCCGTATCGCCTCATGACGTCACATTTAATGCAGTTGTTATATACCTACGTCACCTATTCGGTTTATAAAGCGTTATGCATTCGATCTAACTGATCTTAATACAACTTAACGACTAAATAGAGAATACAGCCGTAGAGCTAGTGGGTATAATTAGTTGATTGCCGCTACTATCCGTAGTCTAGCTGGTCGATTGAGTCCTTTGGCAAGACACTCAGCCGATATTGTGGAGTAATGGGTTCATTACCAAAACTTTACAAATGTGCAATAGCTCCTATCAACGATGGGAGTACGGTTATTTGACAATTACATGTGTAATAACACCCCATTGAGTTTTCCTATATACGGAGGGGGGGTAAAACATGGATATCATACCCAAAACCCGTAAATTTATGCTTAAACATTAAATGTCCTTCTTTCTTTGAACAATATACCCTACGTTTAGGCAACACAAGGCTAAATTAAAACCCAAGTATGTACAAGAAACATTTTTAAACAACAAATAACACAATCTTTACGTGTGTTTATTTATTGACATTTTCACGTTTTCAAAACTGGGCGGTGGGCAGTTTATATATTCTGATGATTAAGTTATGATTGGTCTTTCCAAGCTTTTAACTTTGGTGCGATTCACACTAGTTGTCACAGTAGTAGATCTTATTAAATAAGTACATAAATAAAAACACCTAAAATGCCAAAAAGCACAATGTTATATACAAATTAGATTTTTAAACAGTGATTTCGATCGAAAGATTGCACCATTCTTATGATTTTTAAGTATAGAATGAATATATCGGTTTCAACGCACAAATTAAATAGTGGTGGTTTTATGGGGGTGGTATTGGGTTATAGAAGAGGCAGCCTAGTTTTGGATGAGGTAGCTGCAGTTCTGGTCGATTGTCGGTCAGCAATGACTTCTATGTCGTCAGAATAAGCATTGTTAAGAAATACTGTCTCAAATTGCTGAAGAGATCGGTTCAAGCAAGAAGGAACTTCGCAAGCACGGGAATAAAAGCGATAAAGAATAAATATCGAAAACAGTACGGAACAACGAGCACATTACGACATAGAGATACTGTATACTCAATCTTTGGTTGAATTTGCGAAAAGTACGTGAAAATAAAGGAAGCTGAAGAAATTCAGAATACTATGGCCCGTTTCACAGTGGGGTTATGTATGAGGGCCAGTTGGAAAGCGTTGATTGGGGATTCTGGGTGGTTAAGGTTTAGAAAACCCCTGTGGAAGGATTTTAACTGTTGTTTAGTTTTTAACGAGGGTTTACCAAGCCTGAAAGATCAGAGCCAAGTAATTGATGTTGCGGCTGGTATGAATGAACCAAACCAGTCGAGGTTAAGTGTGGGGTGGGCAGCATTGGGTTCTGCTGGTGATGGTTTAAATTATGGTGATGTAGGTGGTTCGGGGTTGGGAAATGTAGGGGGCCGTTTGGTGACCCACACATTGGGGAAAGGAGGGATTCCCCTGAAGTGTAACTTATTCTATTGTCCTGGTAACTTTGCTGCTGGTGGCTGGGCGAGGATGTAAGGTGGTGGTCGCTGTTAGCTTGGTTGTTAGAGCGCTGGTTTTCCTTGCTGTTAAAGCATGTACCGTCGTCATCTTGCCATTTGTCGAGGCTTCTTCGTCGGGCGTTCATGAAAAAGTTGCTCACTGTCGTAACTTCAAGACCAAGTTGTTGGGAAATTTGGATCTGTGATAAAAATTATTTTTTTTAAATGTCCGACCGATTAGCTTTGTAGGTTAGTGCGCCGCTTTTCAGCCGAAGGGTTGAGGGTTTAAAACTGGTCGATAGCTAGTGGGTTGTGTTTTGTACAAGGCACTTAACGGACATTGCTTAAACCCAGTAAAATAGTGTGTTCTATATACACTTTACTTTGAAATGTATTTTTAATACCCGCGTTCGTATATTTTTTTAAGTTGTATTAATTTTATTTTTTATAACGCGCTATAAATGACTGACGTGCTATAAGTAAATGTTTTCTAAATTATTGGTTTTAAAGCAGTGAAAATAAACTAATGTGTACTATGTCGGAACGGGTTTAGTGTAGGCTATTGTAGTGTGTTGTGGTTCTAAAAAAATAATTTAAAAAAATTAATTTGTAACTACTAAAAATTTGTAAGAAAGGGTATTTTTTGTAAGAAAGGGTATTTAAGTCATAACCATGTCAATTTTTTAACTGCATTTTATATATTTTAGGTATTTGGTTAAGTTGTGTACAGGCCTCGAACCAATTCATAAAAAATAGCAAAGTCTTTGTCAAGTTTTGCAGCCAAAAAATTATCAAACTTAAAACAAAGATTAGAGATGGGTTATCACAATACTGCTTGGATCATTGTACATAATAATATTATTTTTAACCGAGCTCAACTGATTAAATTTTCGTTACTATAAGACCGTTTTTGTTTAGAAGTCTGTATATATGTAGGCCTAAAGGTCGCGTTAACCATTCGGCCAGCCGACTGTATTTATAACAATTCGGCCGTACATTCAACATGGCCGTACATTCACACGACTGTACTTATAACTTGCATTTACCTGCATCTCTTTAGATGGTCGCTTGCTTTCCTTGAAAATGGCGTGCAAAGTCCGTCGCTGGAGGTCAGTAAATACCAAGCGAGGCTTTTTCGGGGAATTTACTGAGTTTTCGTATGCTTTTTCGTCCTCTTTTCGCTTACAAGCTGTAAAATGTGAAACTCCTATAAATATGATGCAATTAAAGTATAAACTAAATGTATGTTTAAAAGTTAGGTTATGTACCAAAGCCTTAAAGGTAAATATTCATTACTTTTACTAAGTTATCATATAGCTAATTCTGTCCGCCTTTCGTTACAGGCTAAAAAGCTGAATTACCCTTAAATGTGTCTCAATTAACTTATAAACTGAATGTATATTTAAAAGTTAGGCTATGTGCCACAACCCAGAGGTAATTATTCTTTATGTTTCATTGTTTGTGAATTTTTCTTCACGGCCTTTTGACAAATATTTTGGACTATATCTGACAGATTTCTATCAAATGGAAATAAGAGGGATCTACATTAGGCAATAAGACTTTGAGAATATATTTAAACTTATGCACCTCTCTTTTAAGTGGATTACCCTTGGGTTATCAAGGGTCGGCAGATGCTTATATTTTCCGAGGCAATTTTAGCAAATTTTATTCGTCAAGTTTGCAATATCCAAAGCTAGAAATCAATGTATTTGGCAAGGCCAGATCTCTTTTAAATCGGGCCCCACTTTTGGTCTGAATTTGGCAGCCAATGCCGGCCATGTTTTAGTAAGTTTTTCGGCAGCTTATTTTCAATAATATTCAGTCTTCGGTGGTCGACGTTTCGTCCCGTAACACGGAACGAGGTCGCCCAAATTCGGGCTTAATCAAATAATCCGCGTCGGTCTGGTTAATAAAAGCCACGGTGCTGGTAGCTTGAACGAAAATAGGAGCGCTAAAATGTGTGGAAATAATACGGCTAACCGAAAATACGGGATTGAAAACGCGCTGGCATTGTTGGTAGCAGACGCCAAAAGTTTTTGAAACTGAATACAGATACATAACTTTCAATGATTTTAGTTTACTAATTTAAAGATTTGACCTATTAAAATTAAGTTTCCAGTCAATTGTCACCAGAAGTGAGATTTATTTTTTCGGGCTTTTGTTGTTGGAATTATTACAAATACTTTATTTTCGCACAATTTTTATTCACATTTGTATTTTTGACCACTATTTCAAATTTTAAAAGTATAAACGACACTACAACAGTTTACCATTATCCCGGCCTCAACAAATTAAGTTACAGATTTGTAGTCGTGGTAGAATGTATATAAGTCCCATTCTATAACTTTGAATTATTTTTCAGTTCACAAATATTTTTTTTCAAATTTTAAATTCAATTTACAAATAGTTTTTTTTTTAATTTAAAATTTACATTACAAATGTTTTTTTTCACAAATTTAAAATTCAATTTATAAATTGTTTGTTTTTTTAAGATTAAAATTCAATTTACAAATAGTTTTTCCATCATTTCTTTTTTCAAATGATCTATGACCGTGTAAGATGGCCCCTAATGTACGATAGCCTACTATTTCACATCAGACAGATTTAAAACTAAAAGATTAAATTCCCCTTTTTCGATAAATCATTTCAAACCTTGGTTACCTTTCCCAGCGCTGGCGGAGATTTTCGTTATATTTTGCCAACCTTTTAAATCATGTAGGTACACGGCAATGCGGATTTTTAATATCGACGGGCGTGAAATTCTATTATAACGACCGTCCTATTGCCAATAACACGACTTTATATAAGCGACTGCGCTTGATTGAAAATTGCGCACGAATAAATTGTTCCTAAGTTCTTCGGGACATTTTTGTAATCAGATTTTCGGCCCGCTGCTCCGCGGCTCCATTAACGTTGCAGGCGTTCTCTCATCTGGTTAGCAATTACCAAACGGCCTCCCGTAAATAATTTCCCGGTCCTAGCGCGGGGAACAAGGGGAAAATCGTTAAGAGGAGCGTCGCAGGCAGGCCTAAACGAAAACACTGCCTCAAGAAATGCGCAAAACCCAGCGACGGGCCGCCTGGGCGCGCTGCGGTCGAGCCAGACGAATCTGAACGAAAATCGCGAGGTAAAAAATCAACGAAAAGGCGTGGCTGGCTCTCGGGGACTCCAAGCGGCAGAAATACGAAGTGAGTTAAATTACGCGAAAAATAAAATGCATGGAAACAAAGTACAGTGTATAACTTTTATGCGCTTAACGAGAATAGTTTCAGAAATGTCGGTTAAATTCTTAAAGCCGTCTTAAACCCACAAAATTGTCTGTATAATCTTTAAAGGCGGTTTAGAGATGTTGACAATTCTATATAGATAAGATATTTACCAATTCTACCAATTTTTTGATTCTCGCTTTATTTACAACGCTAAATCTCAAACCCATAATGGGCTAGTCTGTAAGACCGTTTTATATCAGTGTATAAATTGGTCGCGTTATCAAGCAGCGCAACCATTCGTCAACACAACCGTACAATAGTTATTTCCCATTTCTATAAATCAGTTACAAATAAGTCGCCACATATATAAGCTTATTTCTACATAAGTATATTGCGTAGTTTTATATTTTTTTAACAAATAGTTACAAATCAATTAAAATGCGTAATTCGTATTACAAAGAGTTGCAATTCAAATTAAATGCGTCTCCACCTATACATAAAGCTTCGAATTTATATTTCGCGTATTTTATATCGCGACTGGCATCCCGAAATGTTCCAAACCTTTCGGCTCTCACAGCGGCACTTGAAATTTTGAAATGTCCTTTTATAAATGCAGCTGGTTCCCGTGCCTACGTCTCAACCATCTGCCATTATTCGCCTAACAATGGTGGTTATGTTGGTAGCATTACGTCACAAGCGAATCGGAAATAAGCTTTCTACGTAAATAGAGCAGTGACGTAATATTTATCCACTGTCGCTGAAATTGTATTTTTTTTCGAGTTGTTTACCCTCTATATCTGAGCCATATATATACAGTCTAAATCATCTTGTAAAAAATGACCTGTGTAATCGCTTCACGAGTGTCCTTTTCACTTATAAAAAGCGACACTTGGTATTTTGAACCGACATTTACTTCTCGAATACTAAGAACTAGCATTACACAAGACCATGCTTACGTCACAATGAAAGAAGTTGAACTCGTATGAACCCAAAACAAAATGGCGGCAACTTTGATGGTGGACAAGAATTCTAATTTGTTTTCCAGCCCGGAAACCCATTTCAAATTAATTAAAAATCACGAATTAAAAAATTGGAAAACACGGAGTCACAAATTTTACAGCCATAGTTTTAAAAGGTAAAATACGACATTTTAAATTGATTAAGTGGTTGATTGTACCAGTAAGTGTCTATAATATACATATATTTTAACATTAATCTATATCATTAATATATTTTAATAGTTAACAATTCGGTCATAGAACTGTTCGTTTACATTTTTTTTATTTCTGCTCTAAGTTTCGAACCAATAATATACTTGTGACTAACACCGCTTTTGTATAGAATTGGAACATGCATCATTCACGTTAACCATTCGGCTATACCACCATTCACCCTCTATGATTTGTTTATATTCTTCAACCAACTTCAAATAGTTAATCGATTATGGTAATCAATAGGGGGGTTCCCCTATAAAAGTCCTGATACACGATGTGTTTACGTTCAGGCGCGGAGTTTTGATGCACATTTCGATTTTCCAAGCACAGTGCGGATGTAGTTTAACGTACAGCGGAATCAAAGTCGTCCTAAAGTTACTTCTGTTGCAAGTGAAATGAATCCCCATCTATTAAACGTCTCATAAAATAGGATACTCATGTTTTTTATCCCTGTGAGTGGGAAGACACAAGTGTCATTTTCTCACGTCAATATTTATATAACCTCGCCGTCGTCGGGTTTACCGGAATTATTGCAGTGTGCTATGCACGATGGTAGAAAAATTACATTTTTAGTTCATTCCATTATTTTACCGGTTTCAGCCAATGTCCGCTAATTACCTTGATCGTACACAGCTGTCTGGCCAACCTATGGTTTCGATCTGTCAACCTTTTAGTTGCCTTAACACCGCCCACGCGTTTACCTACTGTCGACAGTTTCGCATACGATTGTGACTCATAAGTTAATTTAATAATGTCAATAAACCACACCAATTTACGGTTGTGTGATCGAATGGTAAGCTAGAAAGCGCGACCGATTCATCTGTTCTATACAAGAACGGTTTAGTTGACCAACCCATTCAAGGCTTTGACACTTGTCCCACTGAAGAAATATCCACATCAAGCGTGATTTTTGCTTTTTCAGTTCTTTTAAGCTATTTAAAATACGTAAAAACTAGAGGAGTTGGCTCGTTTATATACATATGGGTAAAAATATGCTACATGATGTACGCCAGTAAAAAATATGCTACATGTTGTGTACGGCCAACCGGTTAGCAAAGCCGACTCGTGGACAATACTCGTTATAAAGAACAAAACATAATCAAACCCAGCATAAAGTGGGTTAAAATATACATGTAACAATTTAAAAACGCAAGCTTTAACCCCTACCCTCTTTTACAAGGGTTAATTTCGCGTATATTTATAATTAAACAAACCAAGTTACGTTAAATTACGGCGAGCACAGTTGCTTCAAAGATTGGAATGGAAAAGAGACAATAAAAGAACCAACTGAGCAAACACTTGTAGAGTACATCAAAAGCAATTAAAAGCTACTTGAAACATCCCAAAAGCAGGGTCTTCAAACGGTAACCGGTAACGTTTATGACACAAACCTACTGAATGTAATGATTTCATTGTAACTGTTATATGGTTTGTTGTAACACTGTATTCGTTTTTGAATGGCCATCTTGCCTTTTGGATAAACCTTCCGCATTAATTGCAAACTAATTTGTACGTTCCGTTATTATGCATTACATGATATTAACTTTTTTAACACAAATTTACGCATATAACTTTGTAAACACACAGATTTGTTAGTTGACTGTATTCTATCGCTATATTCGTTTTTTTTTCATTTTATATGATCATTTTGTAAATTGGACGAAATTAACAATCCAAAAAGCAATGTGTCATTAAGCCTTTTTACAAATATTTTATGTGTTACACACCAGTTAGTTATTTAAATGTAAAGTTAGCTTTGTATTATGGCAAAGAATTACGATTTGTGGTTCACTACAACGATACATAAACGGCCGTACTGTTGACTAATCTAAGCACACGGTCTGGGAAATCTAATCAATGTTGTTTCTATATGGAAGTAATTTAAATCTGCTTAATACTAAGGACTAATCGGCCACCAAGATATTACCGTTTGATATAACATATTCCTGTTAAGAATATTCCAGAAATAAAATGTTACCAGTTAAGTACCTGAGTAATTGATGTATTGTATTTTACACCACAAGTGTTACAAAAATACCGACTTTGCGATACTTTAAATGTATATCGTATCATTTAAGCCACGGCGCAGAAGTTAAAGCATAATAAATCACCCAAAACACATCGTGTGGCAACGGTCAACGATCGCATTTTCAGATATCAATCAAACTTATGTTTTTACGCCAGTTTAAACCCGGCTTACCTTAAATTTTAAGAACGTGTTCCTTTAATTATTGCCTTTTTGAAGGAGAATAATGAAAACTTAATTAAGAAAAAAGGGTTAAATTTGTAGGGGAGAATACGAAGTAGAAGATGTTTATGTTAAAAATAAACCGTCGAAAGGACAACATATGGTTGCTTTATTTTATCGCCCATTGGAACTCATGCATATATCGTCGAGCTTATCTTTTTCTCTTTCCTTCTCCCACTCCCGCGCGGAGCTTTGTTTCTTTTATTCTCCTGCGCACTCTCCCCACATCTGTCGCAGAGCCGAATGAGAAATAGCCGACTAATGCAACCAGCGGTGAGGACAGAAAATGAGAATTGGGAACGAAATATCGATTTTCGAGCTCCCGGGGGTAAAGCATAGCACATGCAACGCTATACGGTGGTCCAAAGCACCTGAAACTTGCGTAGGAAAACCACAAAGGTTGAATTCCTACACACACGCCTCTTTCAATTAGAAGGATGTTTAACTTGAGAGAAATGAGTCAAATACTTCGACAACTGCTACAAACGACGCCTTTTAACACATTTCAAAGACCGCACTGTAAACCTTTGTTAAATTACTACAGAGGTTACCCTTGTGATAATAAAATACTCATCAATTAATATCAAAATCAGTAAAATACATTGGATGGGCTGTCACACCCATTTTTTATACACACTGTTGCATACTTGACAAATAAACACAATGGAATATATAAAATCATTTGATGGGCTGTTCAAACGAAACTTTCAGTGTATGTTAGTCTGGATAGTTTGAATGATGGCGGAATGCTTTTATAGTTAAGAACTGCAATGTACTTCACCGAAGGAACAATTGTAAAGAGAAGTTACATTAATCCTTAACGTCAGCACTACATTAACTAATAAGTACGGCTTCTATGTTAAAGGTCGCTGTTTTCAAATTCATAACTATGCGTTAATGCATTACTCGCGTTTGTGCTCTGGTTAGCAATGTCCAGAACCGGTAAGAACCGGTCAACAATGTCCGTAACCTGTTAGAACTGTTCGACACTGTCCGGAACGGACTAGAACTTGCCAGAATTGGTCAAAACTGTCCAAGAACCGCTAGAAACAGGTAAAAATTCCCAGAATTGGTCAACATTCTTTAAAACCGGTCTGAATTGGTCAAAACCATCCAAACCCGGTCAACACTGGTCTAAAACCGGCCAGGACCGGTCAACACTGGTCAGCATTGTCCAGTGCTACCCGTCACGTCTGTTCTAATCAGTTTCTGACACCCAGGGGAATGAGAACACCATATTGCTTTCGGTAACTTGCTCAGGTACCAGTTCGTGCTGATTGCATTAAAGCCTTCAGCGCCGAGCTTTTATTCTGGGAAGATTGCACCCGTCCGTCCACTGCACAGTAATGACACTTGGAATTTCATATACCTAATTACATGGCGAAAAATCGTTATACTCCGGATTATGAAGCTTAAATATTCGACAAAACAACAGGACAATCACGTAAAACAAAATCAACACATGGTAGGGCGTATCAAAGCGGACCGCCAAAGCAGAAAATATAACGTTTAATTCTGAATATAAAGAATGAAGCCACACGAGTTGATCTGATCGCCTATATAGACAGTGAACGAGCCTAAACTACACTTTTTAAAGTAAGTATTATTTAACATAACGAAAAAACCTGTGTTTAAAAAAAACTTAATGAAAAAAAGAATTGAAAGGTAGGAGTTGGCCGTTGCCCAACGGACACTGTACAATCACATAGGCCTTGTTTAAAAGTGAGAATTCTTTGATTGTTCGGTCAAATTATTTTCAAATTCCCGCGATTTTGAATCGATTTTTAGTTTCGATTTTCTTTGGTAGGCGCCGAAACACGTTGTTCTGGATTGCTGTTTTCAAAAATCAATTTGTTTATGTTTGTATTTAAAGACAAATAATAGGAGATGTTCAAAACAAGACGCGAATGTTCAAAACTTTTTTGATTTGGCCGATTTTGATACCCAGTTTGTGCAGTAAAGTAAGGGAGTGTGGGGTTAGGTGACAGAATGGTTAACGCGACTGATTTTTGTGGGAAATACTATATAAAAACGGACTTATTGTCGAGCCTATCATAGGTTCGAAACTTGGCGCGGTAAAAATGAAAGAAAATTGGGGATTTTTTGTATTTACTACGTTTTAAAGTTCTTTTACAATTCTTCGTCATTTTTAGGGTTACAACCAATCAGTGAGGCTCAAATAGAAAGTGCGTTTATTACATCACTAAGATCTCGCGCGCGCACGCGTAATCTGACCGGTCTTCATTACGAATGCCCAAGAGTCCGGCCGAGCGCCCGCCGTTTCTCAGTAATGAGAAGTCCGGGCTTGGAACAATCGTGCTGGAACCAGAATGCCCATCTGGTTTAATTAGAGGATACTAATGAAACGGCCTTCGCCCGGCCAGTCACTGCAACGCGACACAATTAAGACTAATTCTTTCTCCGGTTGCTTTTCGAACTCGAAATTCTAACATTCAACACATAAAGAACCCGAAATTGTGAAAGATTGGCTAAAATATGAATACAACTTTTTACCATTCGTAAAAACGCAACGGTATTAGGTTTAAAAACCCCACACAATTCAAACTAAGACTTTATCCGACCAATTCCAAACGCAATTCACAATTCTAACGTTTTGCAAAAAATAGCAAATAAACTAAAGCTAAAATTATGACGCTAGTTTAAACAATATAAAAACAAGATAAATTCTTTGCACTGCCGCTTTTAACTAATAAAAAGACCGAAATCACAGTAAACATGTAAAATATGAACCAATTCACGAGTAAAACCGATACGATAAAGATTCTTTTTTGTGGTTTATACCAAATGATACATTTAAGAGTCGGTAATTTTGTGTGTGCTAATGCTAAAACTACATAAGTGTAACAGACGTACACTTGTAGGCATTAGTTTGTATAAAGAAGCACCATTCGTTTTAAAAGATGAACCAATACACCATTGAAAGAAATCTCAACACTTCCTTGTAAGGCAATCGATAACTATAATTCGACAATATAATTGACCGCAATATAATTATTACATGTCCTTTCTCTATAGTAGACCTACAACCTTGCGATAACAGACGGTTTTAAAAAAATGTAAATATGGAATTACGGGAATACGGAAATTCGTACGAATACCTAACCCTAGCCAAACTACATTGAGTTTAAAAGTACAAGAATGTAGAAATTCTTACAAATCACTATAACCCCCTAACAGAAAGGGGGTTTACAGAGAAGTTTTACTACCTTTGTATTTCATTGCTCTATTTCCGAGATTTACAAAATACTCCAAATAATGTATAGCCCATTACTATGTGAAGTCAAACCAAACAATTGTGCTTTGACCGGTTTATTCAGCCACGAAGTTATTTTAAAACCGAGCGACAGGTGGTTTTAAATTTTAAAACGCGATCTGTTATTTTACGAATAACACACGCAAAAAGCCAAAGGGTCCTGGGTTTTAATACAGTTCTGGAAAAAGTGATTTTTAAATTTAGCGAATCAATTGATTATATCCTTTTGAAAACCGTATATCGCGCTTTTAAACGAATATTGATTATTTACCTCACAGAGAACTCTAGAATGGTGCTAGCAGAAATATTCATGACGGTTATGTAATGTTTTGTTTTCAATATAGGTGATCAGACATTTTTAAATATCAATACTGTACGGGGGATATTTCTATTTTATTTGGAGATTTTACTTGTTTTTCAAGTTCTGTGGACAAGTTATATAACGCCTACATATGTCTGCTCTTAGGAGCAATCAGATATAATCATTACTATTCGAAAAATCACCTTATGTTATAGGTTTTAGTTTTAAAACACGTGTTTTAAGGTAGTAAAGAATTGTTATATATCTGATCCCACATTATTATTACTATACGGAGTACATTTTACTTAGGTTTTCTTAAATTTGGGGGTGGACTCACCAGAAATCACATAATACTCTTACTAAACGTAAAACACTTTCATTTAAAAGGTTTTCTTGCAATATGAGTGTTTTAGGGTGCCATCGGCCGGTTTTCAAACGCATACATACGTTTGCAACGACGAGCAATGGCATACTATTATTACTTTTAAAAAGTCATCTCGTTTAAGGAGAGTCTTCTATTGTGTTTTAAGGTTCTGTGGGTTAGTTATATAATGTATAAACATGTATACACTCACCGGCTAGTCGAAGTGACGACATGCGTTGAAATTCCGGTTCCTGAAGCCATTTCCACATTCTTCTAAACGTCTCGCGGCCGCTCTTCAGTTTTGACCACGGTTTCGGGTTTCTTAGAAGATCTGAAAGTGTACCTTGGCTGCGACAAAGAACGCGCTGTGCGAAGATAGCTTGTGGAATGCTGTAGCGCTTAAGTTCCTGAGTAATTTTCGACGCGACTTCTTTAGTATTGACTTCCTCAATTTGCTGCCCACGTGATGAACTTGCAGAGCTGGATGAGTGAGGTTGAATCCCCGAGCTTACGCCACGCTCCCCGCCGGATTGTCGCTTCCCGTTCTCGGCGGGAATCTCTTCGTGAGTCGGTCTCCGTCGCTCGATCGGCGCGGTCGCTTGTAGTGTGGAGGAAAGGTCTTGAAACCCGTATTGTGACACGAACCCCGTCGGTCTATGTGGGAACATAGGCGCGCCTGGGAAGCCAGAACCCATATCGCCACACTGGCTAAACACATGAGGATCATACGGGTTTGAAACTGGCGGAGGGGGCGGAGGTATAGATGACAAAACCGGTTTGTTGTAATGTGATAAACCAACAGCAGCGGCGGCCGCAGCCTGGTTCACGGCGTCAATTGCAACTTGTGACTGCATGCCACCTCTGCTTTGAGCTGCAAGGCCGTTTAAAATCATCCGGTTTGATAGCGGCGGAAGACTGTGTCCCATTCCGCCCATTTTTGAGTAACTTGAATCCGTAAGTTCCTGGTTCGTTAGCGTTGCGTAACTCGTCTCGTTTACCGGAATATACTTTTCCGCGGAAACGGCGGAAATAGTGGGCAACGGCTGAAGAGGTGTAAGCGTTGCGTAACTCGGTCCGTCGATGCTTGATGGGATGCTATCCACTGGGTTCGCGCTTTGGTTGATATTAGGAGCGTCGGAGCGAAAATATGACTCGATGTTTGGATGGTCTGTACTTTCGAGCAAGTTCATCCCGTCCTCCGGCGAGTTTCTTTGAGAGGTCGAAGTAAAAAGTGCGAAGTTCCGAGAGTGGAATTGATAAAGTTCAGAGTTCTCCGTCTTCACTGAGAAATCTTCTGGAGCGTCATCGGTTTTCATTTGAGATCCTCCCTTCTTCTCGATATCTCGGTTTGATGAGGATTTTTGAAGATCGGCGAGAGTCGCATCATTTTCCTGCATCCCGAATTTTGAGCAGTCTTCGCTGTCCTGCTTCTTTGGAGTGGTTTTGGAGCCGTCCTGTCTATTATCTCTCCGTAAAAGAGCATCTCCGATTGGTGGTAGGTAACTCGGCGATTTGTTGCAACTTTCCTCTAGTTTTTCACCGTCCAACCCTAGAGCTTTGGATGAAAAGTTATGAAGAGGTTTCTGCGCATCGCCAGTTATCGGTGTCTCACGGTCATTGTAGTTGGAGTAGCCGTCGAAGTTCGGGTGGTGGAAATGGTGATGATAATGCTCGTGTCTGTAGTACTGCTCTGACGGGTGGTGGTGGTGGTGCAGGTGGTGAAAACCGTTCAATTCGCCCGAAGCTGCTGTCGCCATGTTTGCGAAATTAGGGTTCCTCGTCGACTGCTGACTGAAAATTGATTTCGCTGGAGATATGACTGGATTCTGCCCGAGAGAGACTGGCATAGACTTCGACTATTCAGACATCAACTAACACGAGCTGGTCTCTGAACTTTTCAAGGGAAATTTTGCAATTTTATTGATACTAAGTTGCAGAAAGGGTTAAATTTGTAGTTAAAACCTGGAAAAGTAAAGAAATAAAAACTTAGTTTAGACTTTTTATTGTAAATCCAAAAAAAATTTAGGTTTTTTGATTTTAGACACATCCGAACACAGTATTTGCAAAAAGGGTTAACTTAGTAATTAAACCTAAAAAAATAACACTTAGAATATTTTTTGAAATGTTATCAAGAATTTTAATAATTCTTTGATATAGTTTTCGCAGAAATGGATAGTAATTGAACCTGGAAAAAGTAAAGCACATTTTTAGCTTAGATTAAGCGAATATACCTGCTTATATCAGTACGACAAACTATACCATACGATTCACACACAGCTATTGGTAAAATAAGTAACTCATTTCTCAATGACACTTATGTGTTTTGAAACAACCAGTAAGTTTTCAATGACACATATTTCGAAATAATACACGAATTATAAACTGTATATAGCGAGTATTAACTACTAAGTATCTATGACATGGTGCAGTTCTGTATGATTACTTTTGCGGTAAAAGTGAATTCTTAAAGATATGTTTTATATTCTGACTTTAGTGCGGTTTTGGACAACGATTTTTACAGACTGAATCGTACATTCGTTGTAGTAGTTTTGCGTTCATGAATTTGTAAATTTCTAAAATTATAGAAACAGAACAGAAATCAATAACGTAAATCGGACCTAACGTGAATATTGATGTTAGAAAATTCCATAATCTCACATTCTTTAAGCGACGTAATTATGTAAATATAACCGTTTTTTACAATTATTTAACGAATTTAACGAACACAAATTTAACGAACACAAAAAAAGTTTAAAATAAATTCATTTAATTTTGTTGGAAAAAGTTGAGTTTACCGGTGTGGTAAAGCGGCCATTTTGGCATATGCATTACATTACTTCCATTTAAAGCAATATAACATTACCAATGTACAAGGTCTTTGCGTACAATACATTTCTTTATTTTCCGTCCATGGGATTAACAATCAACATATACTAACCAAGTCACCAGTCAAATCCAGATTGGAAACCCGTCGAAGAGAAATTAATCTTTCCTAAACGTACAGTAATATATCAACTATATTATATGCATTTGATATAGACGAATTTATTACGTTCATTGTTGAGATTTTGAAAAAAATATTTTTGAAAAATTCCAATTTTGGAAATTATAAAAATCGTTTTTTTGCTTTATCCATTTGTTCCTTTCTAAACTAACTTCTTAAACTGTTTTAAATTAGGGTACTAAATACTAAATTTATTTAAGTGGAATTAAAGAAAAAAACGCTTTCAATTTGTACAAAAAAAACGCATTCAAATATTTTTGCTAAATCGTGTCCTATCCTGTAATTACGCACCGTATTCCCCGAATTTTAAAAAAAAATTCAAAATCTTTCTAAACCTTCACTACATTTATTACACTAAATATTTCTGCTCTAGTGTTTTTCATCGGGCAATGTTGGTATACACAACCAACCGCGCTGAACTGGTACAGTCTACTGTTGAGCGTCTGCCGCTGCTAGCTCCGTACACTCGCTACCATCTGTTCCCTTTTTTCTGTGTGCTGCCCAAAAACAATGGATACGCAACAAGGCGATTTCACGTCGTCTTGTGACGTGAATAATGCTTATTTTGCAATGTGTAATCGGACATGGTTCCTAGGCAAATAAGAATAAAACCATTTAAATCCAAACTTGATTTTAGCAAGTTTCGTGACCGAATTTTAGAACAAGTGAAAGTCCCTATTACAGTCACAACAACATTTTATAATATGTACTCTATTTTACAATATCATAATAAGAATAAATCATACAAACCGCTTTGAAATTAAGGTCTTTTCGTCTTGAGATTTTTTAATAAGCGACACTTTCACATTTACATGAAAACTGAAAGTGAAAAATCGGACATTCTGTCACTAAAACATACGTTCCATTCATGATTACTTTAATACGATCAAATCCTTGTAGCGTACGTATCTAGGTCTGGTACTGTCAGTTTAAACCAAGGGAAAAAATTAAATTTTAAGTATTGGTGAAATGTAAATAACGCGTCAAAATAAACGATGTCAAAAAATCGGACTTAAAGATACGAATTTGTTAAATATAAAGGTATGTATTTTTTGAAAATATGTAAATAGAGCTAGTATAACTTACTATATCTTTAAGTAAAATTTTCTTCTTTAAAAGAATGGCAATATTTAATTCTTTTGCGATAATGTTTAATGTAATGAATTCACTGTTAAACTTTACTCGTGAAATTGTCTACTTTAAAAGAATGTTTATCTATATTGCTTTTACGAAAATGTTTTCTGCGAGTATAACTTAAATTTCACGAAAAATATAGGGCTGGAAGTATAACTTAAATCGATAAAAAATACCCATTTTAAAAAATAGTTCCGCAATTGTTCTTTCACGAAAATGTTCATAATACTAGACGTACCGAAAGAAATTACCTAGTGAAATTGTCTCCGTAAAATCGTGAAATTGTCGACTTTCAAAACATTGCCCTGCTATAATCCGTTTTACGGGAATTTTCAAGTCCGTATCATTTTTACTGGAATTTTCAAGTCCGTATCGCGTCAAGTTTTATGCAAGCACGGTTTAATTGCGCCTACATATGTTGTTGCTGAAATAGAACATATGGCGTAACAGAAGGGAACGCGAGTACGAACTGAATATACACACAGACAAGCGGCCTTTATTGCTATGTCCTAGCCGCTATGGGATTAAACACATCGCTGGTATCGTTTGGATTTAAATGGTTGCATCTTTTTTTTAATTTTTAAAATGCTGATATTAGTTTTAAGGGTAAAGTAGTAAAATCAATTTTCTAACCACGTTTTCGCTTTTTTGTACCTCAATTTTAGTTTAAAACGCGATCTTATCTTGGTGGTAACGTATATTAGCGGAGTAATAAAAATTATTGCTCAAGCAAACACAGTGTAGGGTGAATTCGGTTTAAAAATAAATTTAATGTCTATATTGTTTATACATTATTATTTACCCATATCTTTCTTTACAATATTATGATCCTAAATTGACGGATTTTTAAACATTTTAAGCAATTTTTAAACGTTTTAAGGGTTGATTACTGTGTAAAATGGTCAAACGTCTCATTTTACTTTCCTTTCATATTTTTTCGCTCGACCTGCGAATTCCAGCCCAACATGCGTTTGCGCAGATGACCGTGTCGTCATAATCGCCCTTGTGCAATCGTCACGCATGACCTCGCACAGTGTTTGATTGATGTGATGCCCTGATACATGGTCAACGCTTCTCGAATAAACGAAAATTTAATTAAATATGACGATTTTAGCGGTACAAGACTCGAACCCTTAAAGGCTCGTCACTACGACGTTTTTTTATTGCATAGAATCGGTATATATGTATCGGTCGCATTAACCATTCGGCTACTGTAATTAAATAATATCACACTTTCGAATTTGAGCTGTATAGCACTTGCAGTTATGTCACATAGTGTGGAGGCAACAGTTCACCTTCCGAAAAAGGAAAGTCAAGGGATCGAACCCTGGTTCAGCCACTTTTTACGCGGCTGTGTTCTTGTAATTAAGCACTGTACAAACATAACCATAATTTTGTATGTTTAAATTCACGCTAATTTGTGGTCTAAAACAAATTGACAATGCACTGCAATGGCTAAAATTGCAAAAGTAAATATACAATACACTGCAATATAGCTAAACTTGCAAGCAAATCTAAAACACGCAGCAATAGCTAAGTTTGCAAAAGCAAATCTAAATTACAAGAAATTCTATGGATTACCTAACGTTTCACTTACATAACGATAAAAACGGGTAACCTTTTAAATCCTAAAAAAGTTGTGATTATTTAGACCAAGATTTAAATCTTGGCTACCGTATAAAGGCCAGGTTACTAATATATCCTGAATAATAGCCGTATTTATCGACCGTGAGTTTGGCCAAGCGCAAAATTTAAATGAAAATACGTCTGGCATATTATAGTCCTGTTTAAACTGAATTAATCGATTTAGTTAAATATCCTTTTGTGGCTGATTATCGTGTTATCGTTAAGAAAGTGAAAAAACACGTTTTTGTGATTTAATTTTTTTAATATAAAAAATAAAGTGGTTTTAAACAATTTACATAATATTTTCTTGCCCTTTTTAGTCGTATTACGTAATTTTGTAATAATTTTGGTCAGATTTTCATTTTTCTCTATGATTTTGTGAATAATAACTTTGGAAAATAAACCAACACATTAAAAATATGGTTATTTCAAAGAATATCCACCATAATTTAATATCCCATCCAGATGCAAAAACCATACAAACAAAGATTTGTTTTCGCTAACAATAGACACCGTTACGTCACACTGCGTGCATTGTTGACGTGAAGACACCTGCGGAAATTTCTCTTGATTAGGTATCCAGCATAGAAATCTTGTAATCTGCATTGAATAGTGGCCAAAAACAAGGAAATGCAAAATAACAAAAACAAAGAGGATTAAGATTGACCTTATTTCGGTAATTTTGAGAGCACTTCATCAAAATGCACCTGCCTTTGTATGCTGAACGAATTGTCTGCTTAGTACCAGCTGGATTAAATATAAATAACAATTTTAAAATGAAAACCCTTGAAAAACTGGACCGTTTTTTTATCGGGCTAAATTTTGAACCCTAAAAGCTTTTAACTAATTCCATTTTATGTCGGTATATGAATCGGTGGCGAAAACCATTTGGCCGCACGACCATTCAAATTTTAATTTTATAATTGCCAAAGATTTGCAAAAACTAGCATTTTATTAGGTAAAATTATACAAATTGTCATCAGTGTGGATACATACACATATTCAACGAAATAAAAATGTTAGTGTCAAGTATAATACAAGTGAATACAAAAAAGACCGAAACTAAACATAGAAATATAAAGAATCAAGACAAATCTATTTAAAAATACTTTGTAAACCACAATGTTTTAGGTGGTTGGTGACTAGCAACAGTCTCTGCGTTCCCGTAGTTTGGAACTAAACTAAGTTGCGGCAGGGTTAGGGTCTCAGGGATTGGTATAAATTTTCTTATTATTTTAGTATTGCTGGTAATATACGGATTTCAAATTCAAACCGGTCTTATTGCCGAGCCCATTGTGAGGGCGAAACTTGGCCTACTAAAATAAATTTAGCGATATAGGATAGCGTATTCATGTTTATCCCCGTGATTGGGAAAACCAGGGGGGTTAATACAGCAATTGTCAGATCACCTCGCGTCCACCGTCGGGTTACCGAAGCTATTGCAGGGTGTTGTGTATGATTTACTAGATCACCTCGCGTTACTATTTATTTAGTAGAACCCATTAATCCGCTGGGTTCAGGCATTGTCTGTTAAGTACCTTGCCCAAGGACACAACCTATGAGCTAGCGACCAGTTTTGTACCCGCAACCCTTCGGCTGAAAGGCGACGCACTAAAACACCAACTAATCGCTGTCGGACAAGACATCACAGAATATTTTTCTATATTTCAACAATTCTGTCTTTTAATAAGGTCCTTAAATTTAAACCGATGTCTTATTATTATTTTTATTAAAACAACGAGATAAAAACACAACGCCGAATTACCAAACGACATTACATATATACAATGGAAATTAAGTCTCTATATAAGTATAGTAGATTAATATGCAGTTTATTTAGAACAATTGATTTGCGCTTGTTGTTGTTTTGGAGATAAACCTTTGGTCGAATGTATATGAAGTATAAAAAAGTAGTAATTGATTTTGTTTATATTTATAAAGTGACAAAATTGTTTATATATATAAAGTATTTATGTTTCGGAATTAAATTAATATCATTCAGGTATAAGTTAGCATAATATATATTTTTTTGTTTATTGGTGTAATAAAGCACATTACACGGCAAGAAAATATACATAATAATAAATACGTAACAAAAAACTGACCATAAATCAAAGCATTATTTGCCTTGTTTTACAAGATATGATTTTTCAATTAAAACAAATATTTTATAAGTGTGTTTCGCCGATTTAATTTGTTACAGTGTTTTTAAGATTTACTAGTGAATGAAATTGGTTATGTTGTTTTTGAAAATATTTGAAGTATATAAGGTGGTCTATTTTGCTATATTTAATGGTAAAAATGATTACATATACTTTGCTAGTGCATTCCTTTAGGGGTTAATATTTTGCAGGTTAAGGTTGGTGTTTTTATGGCGGGGGGTTGGACGGCGTTTTGGTCAATAAAAGATCGTACAATTTATGGCAATGCTGACGACAACTTACATGAAATGGAAATAAATGGAAATGTTCCTTTAAAGACGTGGTATATTTATTTGTATTAAAACAAAACGGAAAAAACGGAAACACCTGTCGAAATTACATACAATGAAATATTATATGAAAATATTGCCTTTTAGTATAAAGTTCATAAGAAAATTGCTGTGTGCTTGTTGTTGATATGATTTCTTGGTTGAGAATTCTGAAAAATATGAAGAAAATAGTAACGGTACAAAATGATTAAGGTATTTATATTTTACTGATGTTTTCCTTTAAGTGATATTTTGCAGGTAATTGTTTTTTTAATAAAAAAAGCAAAATCGCAAGTTGGTGATCTTAGACCGGAACCCTACGTGCAATGTGAAAACTAATCCACTTTGGTTAGTATAAAGTATATAGGATTGGTATATTTAGCATTCGTATTGAGAAGGCGCCCTTTAATTCTACAAAAATAACCTTCTATATTTCGACAGCGAGATAACACGATCTGGCGCGCGCTTCCCGATTGTTGTCCATCTATTACGTCACAAGGGGGAACAATCTGTACACGCGTCGCGTAATTTCATCACCACCCATCTGCTATTCGGCGCTCTATTTGGCGAAGTATTCGCAGCGAACGCCGTCGCCGCGATCCTACAATGACCAGGCCTGCCTCGCAGCCTTCTGGAACCAGATTTCCATTGTTTGCTTCTGTGACGTAACAATGTGACTTGTTCAGGCATCTGCCACGCGCGTTTTCCCCAGCAAACTGGATACGAAATTAAAATATAAAAAGCCAGCGCGAGAGCGTAATTTTATTTCGCCAAATGTTGTTATAACGGAGTAAATAGTCATTTCGAGCTATTCAAACCGCGCTTGTGACGTAACAATGCCCGCAAAAACATGGACGTATTTGGCGCGGTTACACAGTTCCAATCTAATTGTTTGCATTGTTATAATATGGTAAACGGTGTGGTTTTGGTGGGAGTCCGGCGATCACAAAGATATATATATGGCTACTGTTTGTACAGTTGAGTGGCCGAATGGTTAACGTGACCGATTCATTATTGAATATAAACAAAAAGTTCACGGGCTCGAAACTTTGCCCGTGTTCATGATAGAACGATTGTGGCCGATTTCTCGCTTCTTATACAAAAAATATCTTAGCTCAGAGCCAAATTTTGTCTTGAAACTTATAATAAAGCAAATTATACATGTAAAAATTCTCTATCGACGTACAAGTCCAAAAAAATGTAAAATACGCCACACATTTATCCGAGAACGCGAAAGCGATGTATTAAAATACCAATCTCATTATTATGTTTTGCATCAATATAATGCACAAATAAAACAAAGACTGAAATCAAAATATTTTTACTTCGGAATCCAATGGAACATTATAACTATAACTATGTTTCCCACGTACAGGATGTACCGTCCATTTGAGCCGGGAACATGGGGACAAAAACTACTGACACTCTGCAATTATCACTTTCCATTGTGCTTACGTGGAAATTGAACGATTGATTTTACTGTAATCTTTCCGTATTAACTTCGAGGCAATTTTACGCTTCATTTATTTAATAGGGTTTTTAACTCATTGGTGGTAATTAGGTGGCACTCGGGCGCCGTCTAACGGTAGTACGTTTTCGTTTAAATAGATTTGGAACGGCGTGTGGTTGAATGGTTAACGCGACCGATACATATACAGACTCTTATATACAAAAAAAAAACGGTGCTGGTGACGAGCCCATCATGGGTTCGAAACTTAGCTCAGTAAAAATGGTTGATTTCTGTACTAGCGGGTGGGAAAAAGCATTAAAAAATATAAACGGTTGTCGTATGATAACTTGTAATAGAATACCGTGTGTTGGAGAATTTATTACCTTTCGACTTTACTGGTTTATGAGAGGATGGATACACTAAATGGAAGATTATAGTGTTAGGGTTAGTGTTGGCTTTAGGCTAATTTGAGGTTGAGATTTATGTTTAGAACAGGGTTAGAATTGGTTTCCATAGTTTTTGTGATCGGTTTCTCTTTTCCCTTTCGTGGTCGTGTGGCCAAAAGTTAACCCGACCGATATATATACCGAATTTGGCCCCTTACCCCCGAATTTCCTCTTTAAAGTAAGCCAAAAGAGCGTTGATCATGGGTTCGAAACTTTTTCCGGTGAATATTTAACCCAATCACTTTTTCCCAGTCATTCAGGTAAATGTTTAACCCACGGAACTAACTTGATAACCTGATCTTTTAAGATGGTCCACGAACCATTTTTGGTGGCCGACGAAGTTTTTACTTCAAATGTGATATCAATTCTTGGGTTTTCACATTTACGGGAATAAAACAAAATTGTATTTAATCATTTACATTGTGCATCACCATTAATTCTCAGCATATTCAACTTTCTAGAAACAAAATGAAGTTTATATTTGGTAAATAACCCTGAAGTTACCGCACTAGAAGTGTTGGCCATTTTATTGCATATTTTTAACCGCTGTGGTTTTGCGTTTTTGGTGCAAATAAAAGTCTTTAAAAACTGACCCACCATACGATTCCTATTATTTATATTTTGATACTTAGAGTGTTATTCTTGGTTAAAGCTTTTTAGTATGAGACAGCGATTTAATAATTGTCAATGATCTGCTCAAAAACGGTCTTGCTAACTGTAATGGCTTTGAAACTTAAAGGCTTTAAAAGTTAAAGCCCGATATAAAATTTAAAAAATATTAGATCACTAAAATAATTTTTTATTTCATTTTTTTTAAAGTATTTTTTTACGGGGCCATGTTTTGAACCCATGATGGGCTCTTTACTAATTTCGAATTTCAATTCCATTCCGCCACCCAGCCTTACGATCACCGAGATATTTGGTGAAGTGAAACATTGTACTAAACAGGTTTATTTACGGCCCATAAGAAACGCAATAAAAGTGTCCAAGCGTTAACATTAAGTCCAACACGCAATGTTGACATATCGATTACGCTTTTATTTAATCCGTCCACAAATAAACATTAACCCAACTAAATTCTAACCCTATGACGCTGTGCCTACGTCACGAGTATTCTGGTCGTACGATATAAAACAATAGATCACCTATTAACTGAGCTCGTTAATGATTCCTGATGCTACATACCGACTGTAGCGTAGCCTCGTAGCATAAGGATTGCAACACTAGGACACACTAGCGTTGCAGGCTTGCTCAGCTGTGGGATTTACTGATCTAAACAGACGAATTTAGCTAGAAACTTGTTTTTTAACTGTTATAATACTTAAGCATTATGCCGACGACCATTTTAATTGTCTTGCTATGACATTTACTGATCTAAGCAGTCGAAATTAGCTAGTAACTAGTTTTTTATAGTATTAAGTATCTGATATAATACAAGCATATTGCCGATGACCATTTTAATGGTCTTACTATGACATTCGGAGATTTAGGCTGGCAGAGTTAGCAATTGCTCTTGGTTTTTAGTGGAGAGGTTAGACAGTATAGTACATTCTTTTGTCTCTGTATGTTTTTTCCAAGCAAAGTTTTGAACCCAAGATGGGTTCGTGATTAGTACCGTTTTCGTATAGAATCTGTATATGTATCGGTCGCGTTAACCATTCGGCCACACGACCGTACTTGTTCTAGTATTCGAGGAAATACGCGTTTTCGATTCGAATACCATACGCCCTCTACCGGTTTAACAAAGTTGTTGTAATGCGTATTTCTTGTTATAAAAAAAACTTCAGTTTTTGAAAGAGTATTTGTAACTGCTAGACAGGGGCAATTTTATTTTTAAAGCTGTCACCATGTTAATATTTAAATAGCATGCTGTATATGCACCGGTCGCCTTTTTTACCAGACTGGGTTTCGATTCCAAGACGAGCACGTCTCATAGACTTTTGTTTCTATGTATGTCGGTAACCGCATCGATCACTTTAACCATTCGGGCACACGACCATACATGATCAAAGACTTTTTTTTTTTACTAGGATAAGTTTCAAACCCACAATGGGCTGAGACTGTTTTTTTTGTGTATAGAAATCGGCATTTGTATCGGTCGCGTATACCAACACGACCGTATATTCGTTTACGTTCCCGTTAATTGTCTTGCCAAAGAACACTATCGTGCAGAATGTAGCAAGGGTAAGGATTGAACTCGGTATTTGCCTGGTCATGATCACTATACTTTAACCACGCGTCGACACAAACATAAATGTGTCAACTTAAGCCTTAGCTCTAACATCAACGCCAAGCCCAGCTCGAGCAACCTTAACCGTTCCATATAGGTATATCATTCTGCAGTTTATATTTCTTCCTCCTGGTAGATTTGCACAAAAGTTTAAGATAACTCTAACGCGGAAACCTTTTATCCACATACTTGGAATGAAACAATCGTTTAAACTCGTGTTTTCAGCCCGTAGAACTATAAAAGCATTCATAAGCACCTAGTTGAAATAGTGGTGGGCCCACTTTTTAAATCAGGGGCCAAAATTGTTTAGTCCTTTTTGCATTAAGCGACGCACAGGTATTCTACTAAATTAAAGAAACCTGGAAATCATACTCAACACACTGCAATAGCTCTGAAGCCCGCACGTTTCCCTTGCAATAACGCTTTCTTGCGTTATTCTATATGATCTATATGAGAATTTACACTTGCTTTATATGAAACATAAATTAGGTGAAAATAAATTTAACTTTTCAGTATTCTTAGTAACCCAAATCTAACTCTGTTACACAAATATCCGAATCACTGTTACACAGCCGAAATTTTGTTATCATAAAAATCCTTTAAATATAGAATATATATTTTAATACACTTATAGAGTTCCTAACGTATTTTTTTATATGTGGCAACAATGAATATAAAATTTTATATATTTGACGGCAGCTAATGGTCGATAAACCTGTTTACTTATAGTTTTAATAATCTTCAGGGTTTGGTTTAGGTTGAAAAGTATTTTCTTCTTGAAATGAAATATTCATTCGATGAAGCCTGTCCAGTGTGTGGGGACAAGGTATGTAGGTTTTGTCTTTTATCTATTTTGTTTGCTGAGCTAAGTTTCGAACCCATCATGGACTCGTTTTTCATACCGTTTTGTGTAGGAGTAGGTATGTGTTTGGGTCGCGCTAACCATTCGGCCACACAACCCTACTTTTTATCTAAGTTGTGAGCGATTAGAGATTTATACATTGATTTTTATATAAAAACGATCTTTGTGACGAGCCCCTTAAGACTTTAAAAAGTAAACGTACGGTAGTGTCTGAATGGACCGATTCATGTACAGATATTTATACTGGAACGGTCTTAGGGCCATGCCCCAGTTCGATACTGATCCATGTTAAAAATACGCCAGTCTGACTTTGAAACTCAGACCATTGCATCCGTCGCTACGTCAATGTTTGTATACCTTAAAAGTATTTGTGTAGGTATCTAGGTGTTGTTTGGCTAGTTGGTGTGCTTATTTTTAGCCCTAGGATTGCAGATAAAAAAATTGTCGCAAGCTACAAGTCGCTGGGAACTCATCTTGCTACTGGGGCTAATTGTGTGTAATCACAGTATACGACATACCGTTAGTTTAAAATCAAATTTGTACAAACATATTAATAGAAAATGCCGGGTAAAAAATTTCAGAAACTAACGGCCTCACGTCTATCGTCGGGTTATAAGATTTCTTGAAGTGTGTTGTGTATAATTGGGACGTTCCTTTAATTTTATAGGAACCCTTTATTGTACTGAGCTCAGGCAATGTCCGCTAAGTATCTTGCACAAGGACAACGTCAACGCCCTTCTGCAAGGTACTTTGCGGACATCGCCTGAACATATAGGATTACATCGCCTGAACTTTGCGGACATCGCCTAAACGGGTTTCTGCAAAATTAAAGGAGCGTTCCAATCATATACAACACACTTTAAGCAAAATATTGCCGCGACGATTAAGCTAGGCGTATGTTTAAACCATTGTCGTAAGCGACACGCTAGAAATGGTGGTACGATTATCGTGCGTGGTATAACCTTGAGTTTCAGATCAATGTATAAACAAAGATAAGTCGCTAAATATCATTGAATGCCACATGTAAACACCCTGCCGTCATACACCACTCAGTTTATACACGTAGGCGACATTATTTTAATTATTGATTAATTTATCAAAATGACTTCTTATCTGTTCCCCGCGTTAAAACATGAGGTGAAACTTTGTTTGGGGTATTACCCAATACCCACCTGTGGAGATTTATTTTAGATTTGTTTTTACTTCATTCATAAAAAGTCAGCTTTTCCTCAGTACTGGTCGCCGTACCTCTAAATACTACAGGATCGCTTACTATACTTCGTATAACTACAAAAGCCTTGAAGAACACTTCTCTCACTAAAATAAAGATTATGCTATTAATGTTAGGGTTGGGGTTAAAGTTAGTTCTGGAGTTGAGATTAGTGTTTGGAACAGGGTTAGAATTACTTTCTATAGAAATCTAAGCGATTCAAAGGCTCCAAGCGATTCTGTTATATTTAGAGGCACCATACTCGTCGTGCTTGCACACTTTTAGTCAAGTTTTGATTTTATTATTTTTTTTTAAATAACTTTGATGCCACTATTTGTTTTTGATAAATGTAAGGTTTAGCGACTTCGTCATTTTTTCGTTTATCAATTGTATTCACTGACGTGTTTTAACAACTTCAGTTTTGCGTTTTAAACTACCCCCTTAACTTAAAATAACTGTGCTATTATTCTTTAATTTGTTTAAACGAGCAAAACATGAAACTCACCAACTAAAATAAGCAAATATTTAACCACAGAAATATGATACAATAGGGTAATGCTGCTACGTAACTCACTCACATGACGTTTTAAACAACGTCAAAGCAGAAATTTACGTATTTATAAACCCTTAATATGCGGTGTTCAAATATTTAGTTAGGAGGGTGTTTAATTCTCGTAGTCCAAGTTATAATTTATGGTTTTAACTGAACCCTTTTGAACGTAGAAGCTTTGCACCCGGCACGTATTACTGTGAGTTGCGACACGATATTACACACACGCAATTAACGTCGGGTTATTATGTAAACTTTAATGTACCGATGCGTTTTTATCGCACGGGAATTAAAATTTTTAATATGCGTCACCAAAAATATTTCAACAGCTTAATTGCCTTTGGTGTCATCTAACATAACTAATATTTACCCACATAAAAGAAGCGTGCATAATTGAAATCATAGGGGCCTATATATATTTTAACCACGATGATGAAATCACAGATTTATTTAAATATTTATATTTAAACTTTTTCTGTCAATTAATACAATTCAAATCTGTTGTAAGGGCTTTCATTTCCTAAAATACCGTGATTTAACGTTTTTAGCCCTTTTTAATGACATTCTGTATAAAATTCGGTCGTGCTAACAATTCATTTAAAATACCACTAGTTATTTACATATTGACGAAACCTTTTTTTTAGTTTGTAACAGAGTAAGGTTTGAATCCTCATGGAATCGTCCCTAAGACCGTTTTTGTATAGGATTGACATATGTATTGGGCGCGATTATTCGGCCACACAACTGGCTTAGTTGAGTTTAGTGTATTTATTTTTTGCTCCAGTAGGCCTATTATAAATGGCAAACGAATTAAATCACAACACAGGAGCAGGAAAAGATGGCAAAACCAACAGTCGTTAAAAAACTTCATTTAAAAAAGGATATATATATTTAATAAATATAGCGAATGCGGCGGCCAAACCTAAGAGAAAGGAGAATAATAAGCAAACATAATTTGATTAAGACCAAAACAACATAATATAAAGCCCTAAAGAAGAGCGTGCGGTAAATCGTGACCAGTACTGAGGGGGAGAAACTTTTGTTTTTCGGCTTAAACAAAAGTAATTCAATCACTATATAAATCCAAAAATCTTGTTTAAACGGGGATTACGATTTACTTAGGGACAACCCCTTAAAAGAAATTTGACATTGTAAACAAACAAATATACGTTTGTATGATATAGGCCTACGATACATCATTTTACTGTTAATTTAATTAATTGCTTTCATTTTTTCCAAGGTATCGGGCTACCATTATGGACTTCTTACCTGTGAAAGTTGCAAGGGCTTTTTCAAGCGCACAGTACAGAACGGAAAGAAGTATACGTGCGTTCACACTAGCAAATGCCATATTGATAAAGATCAACGAAAAGGTTGCCAGGCGTGCCGATTTCAAAAATGCCTCCGAGTTGGAATGAAATTAGAAGGTAAAATGTAGTTTTCAGGTTATGAATCCTTAGTATGGCCTTAGTTAGTTTACCAGCAAAAAAGTATGTCAAGACACTGCCACATTCGAGGACTTTGTGGTGAAATATACACTATTTTGTTAATGGGTTGTAATAAACCAGTAGCAACATCTTAATCATTCACGATATGATGCAATAGCTTTGGCTACAACACACTTGCCTTAGCCAAGACGCTTAATGGAAATTGCCGAAAACCATCGGATTAGCATTATCACAAGTTACCATACGGTAAATGGCTGTGTGTAAATCCAAATATGTCTTTACTACCCGCCGTGATAGAAACGACACATACACTCGGTAACCTGTTTTATCTTTGCTTACCAAGTTTTAATTTTATGAACTAATACCACGTACTAAGCATATTTCCATAACCCAGCAACCCGGCTGTGGACATGTGGTAATATCACGATTTCCCGTGCCTAACGCACGTCATTTAATAACCGCTGACAATAAACTTAAAACGTAACCACCATATATGCTGTGCAAACGAGGTAAATCATAAACGAAATTGGACTTTAATCTTTGTTCCCAACACATTAACATGTCGTAAATAAAGTTAAGTTGGGACACTATGCAAATTTACTGTGTAGGTGGCTAAAGAGCCGTTATAGAACCCAGCGTATTAATGGGTTCTACCAAATTGTAGGAACGTGTCTATCATATACAACACACTGCAATAGCTTCGGTAACTTTACGGTGGGCACGAGGTGATCTGACGATTGCCCGTGTGTTAACCCCTTGGTTTTCCTATTCACTGGGATAAACATGAATATCCTATCCTATTCTATCCTATACAATGCACTTTTCAATGTGTCATATTAGTTGGGTATTTGGAACTGGTGATTAGGGGTGTTTTATTAATTGTATGGTTAATTAAGTTCTTTTTGGTATATTTAAATATGAATCGAGATTTAAACATTTGGTTGGTGCACTTTGAAATGGTGGTCTCTGTAAAAATGTATATATGATCATACCTTTGGAAAAGGGGCTCAGATGGACAGTTGAAGTGCTTGTCAAGGTTAATTTGTGTAAAAATAAATATAAACGGGACATTGTGAATGTACTACAATATTTTCAAGTTGCATCCTGCTTAAAAATGGGCCTAAACGTGCAATCATACGTATTATTCCCCAACCTCATCTTATAACCCAGCTGTAATAATGGTTGTATTGTGTAGTAATATATATGTAAATATAAAAAATTAGTGCAATAAATTTACATTATACTTGCCATCTTAAATATATTTAGGTTGTCTCTAATTATCACTCCGTAACCCCATGTTTTACCCCAGCTGTAAGGAGGGACCGGGTAAGAGGTGGTAGGAACAAATTCGGACCGCTTTACAAGCAAGACCGTGCTCGCAAGCAGCGATTGAAGGCAATTGGTGAAGTCCCATCAACGAGCTCGGTTGATGATGTCACATTGGAAATCCCCCGACTTGAGACTTGTGAACCACTTCCGTTAACCCAAACCCCGGTAATCCGATGATGCTTTCTGTTTTTTCTTCTGCTTTTTATCCTTGCTAGTTTCTTCATTAGGATAATGAAGAAGCAAAAATAAACAGTTTTAAATATTATTTATACATTAAACTTAAGGGTGGGTTTGAAAGGGTTATTTGAACTAAATTAATCACAAGCGGGAAACACTAATAGAAGGGAAAGGGGAAAGGAGGGGAGCTGGGAAACTGCTCACTAAAACTATGGAAACTAATTCTAACCTTGCCCTATACCCTAATCACAATCCCAGAACTAACCCTAACTCTAATCCTATGTTTAAAACTAACTCTAATGTCATAATCTTCATTTTAGTGTGCAGTTTTCCCTCCTTTCCGCTTTCCCTCCTTTTAGTCCTCCCTACTACCTGGTTGGTTGTGTATTTAGGTAATAAAGCACATTGGTCATCCAATTAGAATCGTGTACAAAGATTTAAATAAAGCATTTTAGTTGAATGCTTTTTTATCTAGCATTACACAGTATTAGTTGCTAGCTAAACTCCCTGAATTAATGGGTTTGTACTGAAACAGAGAAATCATCTCAATCATATACAACACACTGCAATGACACAGTTATTAACGGGGATATTCGGGATAACATAAATATCCTATTATAAAACCTAATTATATCCTAAATTGTTTTGTTTTCAGATGTTAAGTGGAAACACTGCAGGGACAAGCCATGAACCCCATTGGGACAACACTGTTCTGGAACCTTCCAGTACATCTATCCTGTCAGTGTTGCCGCCACAATATAATCCCCACTCTCCATCGCAAAACGAAAGCGATCTTGGAAGCACTGGAGATTTGACAACGCACAATTTACCCGCGGGGTCGTATATCGAGACCCAAAGCTTCTTACCTCACAGTGAACCCTTACAACCACATTACCCACTTCTATGGGGCACCCACCCAGCTATAAACCCCATACCCCCAACATATTTCAGAATGGGCCCAATTCCGAACCCATACCAAATTTTACCCTTTAACACCCCAATTGAAGGTTTTCAACGTGGGTTTTATGTACCCCCGTTAATCAACGAACTTCTGAAATATGAAATGGTCGAATCCGAAGTAAGTTGATGATGATAATTTATAATGATAATGTATTTTATTCTAATTGTTAAGGTCTTTTTGCACTGTCCCGTAAGTGCCTTGCCAAAGGGACACAACCCCGGACTATACTATTATACTACTACACTATTATACTACTAATGAATTTTTTAGTAAAAACTTAACCTAAAAATTAGTCTTAATTCTGCTTTATAAATAATCTTACGCTAAATTTTGTAGCGTACTAATATATTTGTTTTGTGTTTAAGTAATTTTATGTTTAAATTACATTTATGCGATACTTTATATAAACTAAACATAGTGTGTACTATGTCCTTTATATGTAGGCTAAAATAACAATTAGGCCACGGCTAAATTGCGCTTAAAACAATATGTGTTTGGCAAAATTAAACTTTGGCCAGTGGTACGACTATACCCTTGAAGATGTGTTCAAAATACCGCGAAACCTTAATCGATTCCCGTAATCGCAGATTAAATCCCGCGTTAACGCCGCTATGTTAGATGATAACTGCTGCAGTGACGTTTTCAACTTCATCTGCAAAATTGCCGACCAAACGCTGTACGCGACCGTAGAGTGGGCAAAGAAGTCGGCTTTCTTTGCAGACTTGCAGGTGAAGTGTGTGCTCACGGCAAACGTTGCGGTAAAATTCCGGTAACCGTGCCGTGTGCAAATATTATGACGGTAACTCGGACAATGTCCGTATAAAGCGTGTGTGCGCAAACTAATCAGCCGACTGGTTGAAATCAACTGGAAGCGTAAATTTAACATATGGTGTTGGAAAGATATGTTTGAAATTTATTGATTAAAATAAACCGGATATACTATGCTCCATACTCCTTTGATGTCGATGTTTAATTGAATGTTTTTCTTTGGGGTTCGGGGATCATTTATAATGGTGATCTGGGTTAGTACGTTGTCTTTCGGGTGCCTCCAAATACTACATGATCGCTTGGATCGCTTGGAACTTTAATCCCAACCCTAACATTAATATCATAATCTTTATTTTAGTGAGAGAAGTTTTCTCCTATAAGGCTTTTGTAATTACGTATAGTAAGCGATCCAAGCGCTCTTAAGCGATCCAAGTGATCCATGGGCTCCAAGCGATCCTGTAGTATTTAGAGGTACCGCTATCAGCCGAAATTCAAGCATCGAAACTGGGACAAGACACTTTGCCTGGAACCAGTTGATTGAAAGGTTCTAGCAATATTAAAGAAACGTCTTAATCATTTACACACTGCAATAAGCTCCGTTAACTCGACTGTAGGGGCGAGGTGATCTGACGGTTACCCGTGTGGTAACACTTTTTACGTTTAATCACTTACAGAAATATGACATAGGCATACTAATTTTATGGGTAGGACAATAAAAAGGGTTAGCAATATAGGTTTTTTTTTATTCCACTGAATGCAAAAACGCAAAGAGCGTTATCATATGGGTAATCGTCAGAAATACCTTTGTAGCTAAATTGTTTTTTTTCATAAATTACTAGCGATGGTAGATTTTGAATCGTTTGAAAATAAAATTCGTTTCAGTTTTATTCACACCGTTAGGTCTATTTGTTAAAATTGTGATTAAATCGTCATCTTTATCAGGTTTCTGATCAAATGAAGTTGCTCCAAGACAGTTGGATTGAGCTGCTTATACTGGATCATATCCAACGTCAGGTAAGTTGGGAGGTAGATTTGTGGGTGGTTTTGTATAGCACCTGGTGAAGTGGTCAAGCTTAAAGGTGCCTGTCGGTTAGATGAGTTAAGATATTTTGTTTTATTCCAGTGATAAGGGAATCACAGAAGGTTATCACATGGACAATCGTCAGATTACCTCGCGAATACGTAAGGGAGCGTTAGCATACGTGCAATTTTAAAATTACCTCGCGAATACGTAAGGGAGCGTTAACACATGGGCAATCATCAGATTACCTTTGCAAATACGTAAAGAGCGTTACCACACGGGCATCGACTGATTATCTCGCAAATACTTAAGGGAGCGTTACCACACGGACAATCGTCAGATTACCTCGCAAATACTTAAGGGAGCGTTACCACACAGGCAATCGTCAGATTACCTCGCAAATACGTAAGGAAGAGTTCACACACGGGAAATCGTCAGATTACCTCGCAAATACTTAAGGGAGCGTAACCACACGGGCAATCGTCAGATTACCTCGCAAATACGTAAGGGAGCGTTACTACACGGGCAATCGTCAGATTACTTCGCGATTACGTAACGGAACGTTACCACACTGGTATTCGTCAGATTACCTAGCAAATATGTAAGAAAGCGTTACCACAGGGGCAATCGTCAGATTACCTCGCAAATACATAAGGAAACGTTACCACACAGGCATTTGTCAGATTACCTCGCAAATACGTAAGGGCTACTGAAGCTATTTCAATTTGGTGTATATATATGATTACGACGTTCCTTCCATTTTGGTGGAACAAACTAATCCATTGAGTTCAGGCGATTTTTGCTGACTGCCTTGCCCTAGAACACAGCTGACTAGTTAGCGACCAGTTTATAGCCTTTGGTTGATAGGACAATTACACGCCAAAACACTAAACTCTAAACCCAGTGGATTTTAATGTGGTTTACCAAAACTAAAAAAATCTTAATCATATACACAACACAGCTCTGGAACCCGTCGATGAGCACGGGCAATCGCAATAATGCCCTCAGCGTTCTCCTATCCCACAGATAAACATGGATAACCTATTCAACCCTAAAACAACACATCTTGTTATAGGTTTAGAGAGTTATAACAACCTATCGTATCCAAAATAAGAAAAATATAAGTATTTTAACCTAACGCCATGTCTTTAGTTAAAAAAACATACTCAAAAAGTATTCACAATACCGATGTCCACCTCTCACTCAGGTTAAAGTGAAATCTGACGCAGTCGAGATGGTGACGGGACACAAATTCCCGCGTGACGTAAGCCGGGTGTCGGGTCATTGCGTCATCACGTTCCGAATCCTCAAACGACTGATGGATCTTGATAAGAAGTTCATGCTACTTGATGTGGATGAACAGGAGGTGGCTTGCCTTAAGTACCTCGTGCTCTTCGATACAGGTGGGCTGGGGTTAGGTGTTAGACTGGTTGGGTTGTGTTGCTTTTACTTATATTTTCTGTTTTTTTAATCTTTGTTTATTTTATATTCTTTGATTTTTATATTCCTTGTTTTTTTTTTAATTTTCTGATTTTTTATATTGGCTGATTTGTTTAATTCTCTGTTTTTTTATATGTTTTTTATATTCTACGTTTTTTTTACTTCTCTGATTTTTATATTTCATGTTTTATTGTATCAAATTTAACTCGTGCTGTTCGATATACATAGGTGAATTGGGGTTGGGGTGTATTTCCTTTGACATGGCTGCGATTTAGGGGTGTTGGTTGACTGTATTTCGATTTAATAGTTTCTGTTTTTATACCCGGCTAAGTTTAGAATTCATAATGGGTTTGTTGTTAATTTTTTTTGTATAAAATTTAATATGGAGTTTGCGTTAACCCTTGGGCTACGCGGCCGTACTTACATATACCCTGGAAACACGCCGGGAAAGGCAGTTGTTAGGTTACATTTCGCCCAACGTCGGGCTACCAGAGCTATTGCAGTTGGTTGTGTATAATTGAGACATTCCTTCATTTTTTAAAGAAATTCCTCATTTCCAGAATCAAGAACCGCTGGCTGTGATAACGTGCAGGAAAAAGTCAATTCCGCTCTTTGTGAATATGCGAAGAAGAATTACATGGAGCAACCTGATAGGTGGGTGGTATTGCCTGGTTGGGCGTATGCTTAAGCGTTGACGTAGTAAGCCGAGGCTAGTGGGATCGAAACCAGCTGCTTGCTGTTTGTCTTAGGACATTTAACAAACATTGCTTGAACCCAGATGCGATAAACAAAATCGAAAGCAAAGAATATATCCCAAACAATACAATAACACACTGCAATAGCTCCGGTAACCTGACTGTTGACGCGAGGTAATAAAACATTTGCATGTGTGATAAAGCTAATAATGTTTCCCTTTTCTTGGGGTTTTTCACAAAATGTTAATATCTTATTCTGGTATATATATATATATATATATATATATATATATATATATATATATATATATCGTCACAACAAAAAATAATATATAGATATGATATTTTTTATGTGATAAAACACCGTATAAACAGTCGTTTTTCCAAGGTAAACATCATAATAAGCTTTGATAAACGTATTATATACATTTAGTTAAAAGCCTTTAAAGCCTTCAATATACTACACTTATTGTTAAATGTTTGAGGGCCGTATTGGGCGGGTTTAAGTTTGACACCCCTTGTATGAGTAAAGCAACACCTTCTGAACCTAAATTTTCCCAGGGTAAACAAACTAATATTCCGACTTTCGGAAATCCGCGCTCTCAGCAGTCAAATAGAGGACTATCTACACTACAAGCACCACGAAGGGAAACTTCCCGAGGGATCTCTGCTCGTTGAACTGCTAAAAGCGCGGGAAAATGGATCTTGACACTGAAGCTGAAAATCGATTTTAAACGATCCGGTCCGATCCGGCGCGTTTATACGGGTCGTTTAATACTGAACTGCATATTTAATGCGCCGAAATATAAAGCGTTGGGCATGGGAAATGGAAGATTAACGGGTTGATTAATACTAAAATGCATAATATCTTCGATGCTTGACTGCAATCATGAAAAATGTAAGATTCAGACTTTACGGGTTCGTCGAAATATCTTCAGTTTGTGTTATGGGATAAAAACGGCTTTACTTTTACTACCCTGTGATAGATAGTCCGATAAGGCTGTTAAAGCCTTATATGCTACTTTGAAAGGTGACCGGACAATTAATATTTTTTTAACCTTACCAATAAAATAAAGAAACTCAAATTTGACCAAAGAAATACCAAAAAAGGAAATATTTGGAAAAATAAGTAAAAAAAATTGGAAAATGACCCGACAATTAGTATTTAATTTTCATTGATAAAGTAATAAAAGTAAAATTTTACAGTTGGATACTTTATTTTTACGTCCTTAATTTTTGAAGTGTTTTGCCTTACCCGGCGCGGACATAAGGTGTATTGCGAATTCTTATGTTCGATCTGTTTTTTAATAAGTAAGTTAGTACAAAACTGTTGCTTAAAATCAGGGTAAATAGATAAGGATGGTGTCCATGCTGTTATATGAAGAAATATCGTGTGAATTAAACTGTACCGCTGTAGAGATATTTTCTCTAATTTTTCGTTCCAATATCCAGGCTATACGATATATGAAACTGTAAATGTATAATATACATACGGTATCCAATGTAATACCCCTGTAAAAGAGGTTTTGTTTTGGTTCATTTTTAATGCAGTTTCGTTGTTGTGTTATTAAATATTCGACCGACCGGTGAACTGATTTTTAGTGCTTTAGATTGTAAGCCACTTAACAGAGATTGGCTAAACCAAATTGAAGGATCGACTCAATCATACTTAACACACTGCATTAAATGTATCCCTACTATGGGCTTTAAGGATTTTCACATAAGTCTGAATTGGATAAAGAACCCATTAAATCCGCTGGGTTCAGGCAGTATTCGTTAAATGCCTTGCCCAAGGACACAACCGACTAGCTAGCTACCAGTTTCGCACCTGCAACCTTTCGATTAAAAGGCGACGCACTTAACCGCCAGACAGTAAAATGCATTCTATGGCCCGCGTAAAATCCTTCATTGTGTACGAAAGCGGCAGCTATTAAAGACTGACCACCTGGATAGCAGAGTAACTGATAAAACTTTTAAAGATTGATAGGTTGGTACATGTCGTTTCTAATAACATAAACATAGTAGTGTTACATGTTCCAACAAATATCGTGTGTTGGTAACATGATAGATTTACCCTGTCTGGTCGTGTCTTATTTAATAAATGAAAGAAGTTTTATAGTTTGTGACATATATGTAGTAATAGTATATATTTTAGATATATATTTTTTTCCACGTAAATGGGAAACAGCAAGGTGGTAAACACACGGGCAATCGTCAAACCGGAGTTATTGCAATGTTTTGTGTATGATAAGGGTTCTTCAATTTGGTAGAATCCATTAAGCCACTGGGTTTAGGTAATATCCGTTAAGTGCCTTGGCCAAAAACACAACCAACCAGTTTCGACCGTTCGGCTGAAAACCTACCGGCATAATCCGTCTTAACTAATCCTAAATATCTATCTACTCGTGAGTAAAAGTCGATAAGCAAAAAAAAACAAACAAAACGGTTTCTATTTAACGTGATCAGCACACCTCTGTTTGTGACTCCCCAGGGGATGTCCCGTGCAACAAGGGACAAAGAGGGGAAAACCCTATTAGTTGGACTCTAAGGCTTTAAATTTAAAGAGCGAAAAAAGTAGTTCAATCGAAATAGTTTTTTAAAATGAATCGGATATCATTGGATACGTAAAACAGAGTTTAAAATACACAGTGATTTAAAAACAATAGGATAGGATAGGATATTCATGTTTATCCCCGTGAATGGGAAAACCCCAGGGGTTATCACACGGGCAATCGTCAGATCACCTCGCGCCCATCGTCGGGTTACCGGAGCTATTGCAGTGTGTTGTATGTGATAGACACGTTCCTTCAATTTGGTAGAACCCATTAATCCGCTGGGTTCAGGCAATGTCCGTAAAGTGCCTTGCCCAAGGACACAACCGACTAGTTAGCGACCAGTTTCGCACCTGCAACCTTTCGATTGAAAGGCGACGCACTTAACCGCTAGACCATCGGGCCGGACTTACAGGGCAACACACCTTGTAAAGAATAAATTTAAATCATTTTTTTATGAAAACTAACAGTTAAACAGAGCAGTAGGCCAAATTTGTGTAGTTTATTTTCTTGTTTAGTTTACACTACAAATTTTGCATAATAAGGTAACAATACTAAGTCATAGAATAAAAAAATTCATACATATATAAGCATAGATACACTGTAAAGCAATTTAGAAGACTAATATATAAATAAAAAATGTACCTGAAATAGGATAATACTAAGAAACAATGTACATAAAATTAACACTTCGTTTTATAAGCATAATATGGTTCTTGTGTGATATCTCGTTTTATCACGGCAAAGAATAAACATAACAGTACCCTTAGCTTAATTGATTAGCCGATGTTTAAATGGATTCTTATGACAGAACAAAAAGTTAAATTCAAGGCAAGACATTTTTTTCATAATTTTAAACTCAACAAAGAAAGTTTCATATTTTTGTATTTTAGTACTGTCCAGTTTTTATATCCCGGGCATGAGGTACAACTTCCTTTTTAAGTTCTGGTCGACGAAAATATTAATGTGGTCGTTGATTAACGTCGATTTTCGCTGTAGCGAGTTCATTGAAGCGTCAGAATACGCCGTGGCCGTAGAACGTGGGGTTGATGTTTTTTCCTGAGAAATTAGATGGTAATTCTTTATGCGACGGTGGGCACGAAGTAAACTGACGACCATGGTTATTACAATGTGTTGTGTATGATTTTGACGTTTATTTAATTTTAGTACAACCCAATAATGCAGTAGGCTTGTAGGATATGCCCGTATGTGATTTGCCCAAGGATACAACCAGTCAGCTCCGGTTTAAACCTAAAACCCTCCGCCTGAAATGCGACGTACCAACCCACCACTTACTTGTAAATCTTTCTTTGCGTTGTTTAGAATCGTAATGAGATCGGTAGTCCCGGCTTGGTTCGAAACCATCCTCATAAATGACTGTACGAACCAGGGTAATCCCCCGTCTTCTGCGGGCGCATTAACCCCCCCAAAAGTCGGACCTCCATCCAACATAGTCAGGTCTTCACTCATGATCCTCGCAACTACAGAGTCCTCCGGAACAGAGAGATTCTCCGGCTCAAAGAGGACGGAAACGCTCCTCTTCATTTTCGATCCTTCCACGCTCACCATAGGGAGGATTGGATCACGGGAAGTGACGTGAAGAAAGAAGAAAAAAATCTTCGGCTTCCCAATCAAAGCTGGGCATCTGGAGCTTTGGAACGATTCTAAAAAATCCGAGACCGAAATCCCACCGTCGTCCGCTATGATCTGACCTGAAGTATTAGATATTAATGGTTATCCCCGTGAATGTGAGAACGCAATGAGCATTATCATACGGGTAATCGTCAGATCACCTTGCCGCCGCCGTCGGGTTACCGGAGCTATTTCAGTGTGCTGTGTATGATTGTAACGTTCCTTAAATTCGATAGAAGCAATAGGTTCATGCGATGTCTGTTAAGTGCCCTGCTCGAGAACACCAACAAACTAGCTATCGACCAGATCCTGTAACCCTTCAGTTGACAGGCGAAGCATTATCCCACTAAGCTAATCAGCAGAACAAAATTTCTCGTTCAGGTAAGTTTGTATGGCCGAATGGTTATCACGGCGATTTATATACAGAATTACACACAGAAAAAAACAGTCTTAGCAACGAGCCTATCATTGGATCGAAACTAAGCTCGGTTAAAAACTGGTCGATAGCTAGTCGGTTGTGTCCTTGGGCAAGGCACTTTACGGTCATTGCCTGTACCCAGCGGATTAATGGGTTCTACCACATAGAAGGAAGTGAATCATACACAACACACTGCAATAGCTCCGTTAACCCGACAATGGGTACGAAGTGATCTGATGATTGCCCGTGTGTTAACCCCCTTGGTTTTCCCATTCACGGGGATAAACACGAACATCATATCCTATCCTTAACAATCTATTCCGCAGGACAAACTTTTCTCGTTCGATTGAGCGACAACGGACACAAGAAGCGAGTTGTGCCTTCCGTGGTATCCGTGGTACTGGTCCGATAATCCAGTCATGTGTTGCCTCATGCCCGCAGTCGAGAGGTCGCTCCGCCGTATGAGATAATACCCGAGTTGCACAAACAACGAATCGAGTTGTTTTCCGGCGTTTTTTCGACTCGAGTTTTGTCGGGGGGTTTTGGTGTCTTCCCGCGGAGACCTGACGGTCCATTCGTTGTGGATTACCATCGCCACCCCCTTAGGTTGTGTCATGTCGTACGCTTCTTCCATATTCACTTTGTCAATACTGATCTGTGGGGTATTGGAATGGTTGTGGTGACGGAAGAGTTTGCTTGTTTAGTTTTAGCTTAAAAGTTGTTTATTTCTATGACTGGAAAAATGTGGGAGAGTTAACACACAGGTAAATTAATTAGATTCATGTTTTACATGTTTTATTCTCGTGAACGGGAATACGAAAGGCGTTACCACACGGGCAATTATCGTTTATACCCTAACCGTAGGGATACCAGAGTAATTGCAGTGTGTTATAAATTATCGAGACGTTCCTTCAGTTTTACTCAAACATTTGCAGCATTGCAGAATCAAAACCGGTCGCTAGCTAGTCCATTGTGTCCGTGGGCAATGCACTTTACGGACATTGCCTGAACCCAGCGAATTAATAGGTGTTGAAGGAACGTGTGAGTTAAACACAACACACTGCAATAGCTCCGATAACCCGGCGGTGGGCGCCAGTTGATCTGATGATTTCCCCTGTGTTAACCCTTAGGCTTTTCCATTCACGGGGATAAACATGAATATCCTATCCCTATCCTACTTATCCCTGATAAACCTGGTTTTGTGTGTCGGTTATCATTGAGCACGGCAAAGGGTCAATCTATTTTAAATACTTCTGCCTGTTAAACCAGTAATGTAAGGCCTGTATTTCATACCTTGTTAGGCTTGATGAGTAGGTGAGGGTTTACGTTGCTCCCCATGGTTTTGGCGACAATCATGGCAAGTCTCTTCACATATTCGTATTCGTGGCTTACTTGCTCAAGTTCATTGTTTAATTTCATCACCTGAAATTGTTGTCGTGATTTGTATTTTATATTCGGCCCGTTGGTCTATGTGTCCGGCCCGTTAGTCCGGATAAACTCGGCGCCTTACAATCGAAAGGTTGCAGGTGCGAAACTGGTCGCTAGCTAGTCGGTTGTGTCTTTTGGCAGGACGCTTGACGAGCCCAGCGAATTAATGTGTTCTACCAAATTGAAGAAACGTGTTCATACACAACACACTGCAATAGCTCCGGTAACCCGACGATGAGCGCGAGGTGATCTGACGATTGCCCGTGTGTTAACCCCCTTGGTTTTTTCCATTCACGGGGATAAAGATGAATATCCTATACTTTATATACAGGGGTGAGTTTTGAACCCATAATGGCTCGTCACTAAGACCATTTTTTATATAAAAATTAGATATGGATTGCTCGTAATAACCGTTCAGCCACACTTGTTTCTTGATTGCTCATCAGTTAATAAAAGTATATCGGACGAAAGGTGGTGGGTTTGAAACTAGCCACCGTCGGGTCACCATAGCTATTGGAAGGGTTGTTTGATTGGGACGTTTCTTTAATTTTAATACAACCAATCAATTTACTGCGTTTAAGCATGTCTGTTAAGTGCCTTGTACAGGGACACAACCAACTAGCAAGGGACCAGCTTCAAACAGGAAACCCTTCCACTGAAAGACGATACACTAATCCACCAAGCTATTCGACCGGACAAATATTTTTTGTCCCATTTTGGCAAATAAGACAAATCATAGAACAGGATCAGGGAATGACGAGAAAACTAACAGTAGTTAAAACACGCCATTAAAAAAAGGATAAAAATAAATGATAAAAAATAGAAAAAATTTAACAAAAAATAGATAAAATAATAAATAAAAAAGAGAGAGAAATCAACTATAAATATATCGGAGAAAAAACATGCCATTAAAATAATAATAAAAATAAATAATAAAAAATAGAAATAAACTTCAAAGATATCAAACCTCGTTCATCGACTGCTCGTATGAAAGCTTCAAATCATCTCTTTGTTTTTCCATCATTTGCGTGTTCTCCTCCAAAGTTTTCGATTGACCCTTCAAGCTGTCAATCATGGTCACCTCGTTGTCATAACCCCCTCGTAACCACGTGACCTCTTCTTCGTCCAACCGTGACTTGTGTCTCTGATGTCATTAAGGATATTCATATTTTTAGCGAGTTTCGAACCCAGGATCGGCTTGTCACTTGGACCGAAGGGGCTAACACACGGGCAATCGTCAGATCACCTCGCGCCCATCGTCGGGTTACCGAAGCTATTGCAATGTGTTGTGTAAGATTTCCTTCAATTTAGTAGAACCCATTTATCCGCTGGGTTCAGGCAATATCCGTAAAGCTTAACCGGTCGAGGTAAGGGGGAAAATAAGGAAACTGCACAAAATAAAGATTGGGGTGTTAGGGTTAAGTTTAGTTCTGGTTTCGAGATCAGTGTTTTTACCAAGGTAAGAAATAGTTTTCACATTTTAAGTTAGAAGTTTTCTTTCATCCTATTCTCCTTTTACCTCATTTCAGTTTTCCCATTATTACCGTAAGTTTAATATAACTACAGTTTTACCAAGTGATAATTTAAAACCAGATTATTTGTTTACCGAGCAAAGTTTTAAACTTATGATGGGCTCGGCTCGTCACGGGGACCGTATTTGTATAGTAATCGGTAAATGTATCAGTCGCGCTAACCATTCGGCCACACGACTGTAAAAAACTAGATAAATTTTAACCCGGTGGATTAAATCAGGAGTTGGCAACTTCTCTAGTCGGCTGGCCAGATGTGGAAAAATGAAGTTCTTGATAGGCCGGATTATTCCATGAATAGTACTCAATATCTTAATTACAGGGTAGTTAGATACAGTCTACGGGCTGGTCAAAATTCCTTCACGGGCCGGACCTGGCCCGCGAGCCGTATGTTGCCTATGCCTGGATTAAATAGTAAGAACAACGACCTCTGTAGTTAAACATACCTCCAGCCTTTCAAGTTCTTCTTTAATTTTAGTCAACTCTTCCGCTTTGCGTGTCCTTCTCACCAAAGATGATTCCAATTTGTGTTTCCTCTTTGGCCCGACTATCTTGTACTTTCCTATGCTCTCTTGTACACTGTAAAGTAATTTGGTGAGGAATGTGGTGCTTGTTTTGTTTAGTTTATAGGATAGGATAGAATACTTATAGGATAGGATAGGTTAGGATAGGATATTCATGTTTGTCCTCGTCAATGGGAAAACCAAAAGGGGTTAACACACACAGGCAATCGTCAGATCACCTCGAGCCCACCGTCGAGTTATCGGAGCTATTGCAGTGTGATGTGTATGATAGATACGTTTCTTTAATTTAGTAGAAACCATTAATCCACTGGGTTCAGGCAATGTCCGCTAAATGCCTCTCCCTAAGACACAACCGACTAGCTAGCGACGACTTTCGAACCTACCACCCTTCGGTTGAAAGGCGTCGCACTAAACCACCAGACTAACCGGTAGGATTAAGACCATGTTACAATGTACGTTGACACTCTGATTACATAACTTTAAATTGCTTACGCTTTAATGTTCGTGTCATGTGTTTCAATACTAGCTTTGCATTGTTCGTACGCAACGGATACCGCATCCAAACGCTCGACGCATTCCGCATACATATCACGAAAGTTGCTTGACGTCATTGCTTGTTTTCGAGCTGTTATCTCTTCACCAAGTAGCTCGTGTGTTCGGCGTGTTTTCCTGTGGAAGGGGAGGGTGGTTCAAGTCCGATATCTAGACACGTTCCTTTAATAGATAGACACGTTCCTTCAATTTGAACCCAATAATCCGCTGGGTTCAGGCAAAGTGCTTGGCCCAAGGACACAACCGACTAGCTAACCACCAGTTTTACACCTGCGACCTTTCGATTGAAAGGCGACGCACTTAACCGCCAGGCTAACCGGCCGTTGGTGAGTCGCCTTTCGGCTGAAGGGTTGCAGATTCAAAACTGCACGCTATCTAGTCGGTTGTGTTATTGGGTTAGGCACGTAGCGGATTTGTTGTGTTTGAGAAAATTAAAGGAATGTCTCATTTATACACAACACACTGCAATAGCTCCGGTAGCCTGACGGTGGGCGCGAGGTGATCTGACGATTGCCCGTATGTTAACCCCCTTGGTTTTCCCATTAACTGCAATAAAAATAAATATCTCAAACCCAAATCTATTGTTTCTATAATCTATCCTTCTAATCCCATAAAAGAAGAACAACACAATTGACATTTAAAACAAACAAACCACAAGGCAAATTCAGAAGGTAATATTATTAATACATATTCAATACGACTACATTTCACCACCACCCCCTATTTACCTTATTTTTCGGTCCATGTCCCTCAAAAGTTTCATTTTTTCTCCCAGATCCCTTTCAGTCTCCGTCAGTCCTCTCCGGTGGGCAATATCTTCAAACCGCTGCTCGAACCGCGCATGCAGCCGCCATTGGAAGGATAAAGTCACCATCTTGTTGAGAATATCGTGGACCCGAGGTAAAACGGATATGACCGGAAAACGCTTCTCGGCTTCGATGTGGTTCACGTTTTCAAGCATAATTTCGGTGTTGTCGTTTAACAGCATCTCGCATTTTTTCTGCGGAATAATTTTATTAGAATAATGATACTGCTTGTCTTTTTTTCATTTACGGGAGTAAAACATGAATATTTTATCATAATTATTTTTTGACGCACAAAATTTCCATGTTAAGCATTTCTCACTTTTTGTGTGGAATAATTTAAGCGTGTGAGTCACTTGTGCGTCAAAAATCAGTATTTTAGTTAGGTTTTGTATTTTTAACTTTTTTCTATAAAAAAATAACTTCCTAAATATTGAACACAATTTTGGCGGTAAATGCTTGCTTTTGCAATGCTCAAAACAGTTTTTATCTAGATTCAAAACTTTCCCGCGCATTTTTAAGTTAACTTTAGGTATTCCCCCAAACAAAAACCCATAATAATTTCCTAGTAACCTTTAGTTGTTTCATTCGACTTTTGACCCGTTCAAGATCATTATTTGCAGCTCTAGTTGTTAGGAAGTGGCGCTCCAAAGGTGACAGTACATACTCAACGAACCGTGCAAGCAAAGTGCCATAGAAATCAATTCGGTGAAGGAACATTTTAACTCCTCGTGTCGCTGCGTTTTCCGGGCGTGATTCTGACGCGTTTGTCTCCATATTTCTCTAAATATCACTAATTAAAAGTGGTCCGAACGGTTAACGCTGCTGATTATTAGGCACACTGCTTAAAACGGATCGGGTGAGGAATCATTCTTTTTTATTTGGCCAAGGTTCAAACCCTTGATGGGCTCGTCCCTACCATGGTTTTTATATAAAATTGGACTATGTTTCGGTCGCGTTAACCATCCAGCCAAATGATCATACATGAATGTTTATGTTTATTCCCGTGTATGTGAAAACGCAAGGGTCGTTAACACACGGGTAATCGTTAGAAAAACCTTCGCGCCCACCGCCCTCATTACCGGAGTAGTGTGTTGTGTATGATCGATATGTATCGTCAATTTTAATACAAACCATCAATACATGGGTACAGGCGTGATGTCCACCAAGTGCATTGCCAAACAACACAACCGACTAAGCCAGCTGCATGTTTTGATATAACAACCCTTAACTGTAAGACGACGCTTTCACCAACGGAACAATATTTCTGAACAAACAACCTGTCTCGCAAAGCTAAGATCCAGCTACCTCCACTAGACCACACGATTTGTATACTTTCTACCTTTGCTTCCCATGCATACCACTGTCGAACCAATCGCACCGTATTACACGTCTTATAATCCAAGAAGTATTGTCGTCTTCGCTGGGCAATAGCGTTCAAAGATCTCCCGACTTCTTCTAAGGCGTGTTTTCCTGGATGGGACCGGATATTCATGTTTATCCAAGTGGATGTAATAACGCACACGGACGATCGTCAGTTTTTATCGTGCCCATCGTCGGGTTACTGAAGCAATAGTAGTGTGTTGTGTATGATTTATACGTTCCTTCAATTTAGTAAAACAATCAATCCGATGGGTTTAGGCAATGTCCCTTAAGTGCCAAAGTACAAAGCCAACTAGATAGCGACCAGTTTCGAAACTACAAACTTTCGGCTGAACGACCCACAAACATATCCAGCTAAACCAGTCGAACCTGCTTTTGATTGCTCCTTGTATAATGTGAGTCGGTAGATATGCTCCTGCGCTTGAACTTGGATGTCAATGTCACTCATTTCACGGATGACTTTTGTGCCCTATAGATGAAAGCTTATCGTCAGAAGAAATCTAGTCGGTTGTGTTCTTGGGCAAGCCACTTAGCGGACATCGCCTGTACTCGGTGGATAAATAAGTTTCACTAAAATTAAAGAAAAGTCTAAAGGATACACAACACACTGCTATAGCTCCAGTAAGTGGGCGCGAAATAATTAGTGCCAGTCAGTGTGATAACGCCGCTTGCGTTTCCACAAATACTCATCTGTGTTTAGGCGATGCCAAATAACTTGCTAAAAGACACAACCGACTAAACAGTTGCTGGTTTTGTTTTAACTTCCATTCGGCTGCGTGGAATAAGATAACCTACTAACGAATAACATTTTGATCTAACCCCTCGTTAACCGGTTAAAACAAAAGAGGTTCGTGTTTATCCCCGAGAATGGGAAAACAAAGGGGGTTAACACACGGGCAATCGTTAGATCACCTCGCGCCAACCGTCGGGTTACCGGAGGGCTTTGGGTGTGCTGGTTATACGACTCACACTTTTCTTCAATTTAGTAGAACCCATTATAATCCGCTGCGTTAAAAAAATGTCCGTTAAGTGCCTTGCCAATGACACAACCGACTAGCTAGCGACCATTTTTGGTTCAAATGTGTCGAACTAAACCACCGGACTAACCAGTCGGACAAACGGTTTATGCAAAAGTCCGCATTGGTCAAACAACTCCATGAATTAGATTTCGGCTAATTATGATACACTGTATCATTGGGCCAATCGACCTAGACAAAATAATACATAAACAACTTACCATATTTGAATTGGTGTCCCTTCCTGTTCCAACAAAAGATGACATGTCTACTTTGGTTGACCTCTCGAAATTTAAAAATACAACCCTTTACCAGATCTGTTAACATTTGTTCGTCCAAATTATTAAAAAAAACAATAAATATCAAACAATATGTAATACATATCAGTATTTAATAGTTACCCAGCTTATTTATCAATTATGTTAACACGATACTTTTAAACTAAATGGTAACAAAAAAGGAATAAAACGAAATTCGTTCTCTATGATAACCAACTTTATAACACGACTTTTTTAACCTATGCAGAAACAGAGATTACTTGCCATTAGGTCAACTTATAACCTGTTTGCTTAAGATAAAAATTGCCTCTTTTGCCTAGCAACATTTTACACAAGTCTAAATACAAACACTAACGCTTATTAGTTTCAAGTACATAAACGTTAGGCACAAGTGCACGAACTGCTCTTGTGAAGTTTAATTAAATCTAGACTGATTGACGTTAACAATTACGCTGTAGCTAAGATGACAAAACTCTTGTAACTCAGAAAGCACTGGATTTAGGCGATGTTTGGTATAGGCGTAGTGCCTTGGTCAAGGACATATATCGTGGTTGGTTGCGATCTTACAATGTTTTAAAGACGGTATTTGGATATACCAGTAAGGTTTAATATAGGTAATACAACTTACTCAAAGTGCCCTGCAAATAAATATGCTCGAAAAGTGTTTAGGAAATAAATCTAATCCGACACTTGTCCGGCATGATCAAAGTTCCTAAATTTGCTAGACAACATGGTCAGGTTATAATTTAACTAACTATACAAGTACCAACTACACATATTGCTAAGACTGCAACTAAGAGTTGCTTATTTTCGAATAAAACTAATTGTTACCAAACACATGTATGTTATAACAATTCTCGGCACGACCATCTTGCTTACAGCTTGTTTTGAATTCCTGGACGTTTATACCTTTGGGGCAACACTAAATAAAGAAAAAGAGGGAAACTTCCCATTAAAACTAATAATAACCTTGCCATGAACATAAATCTCAGCCCCAGACTAACCCTAACTCCAACCCCAGCCCTAAAACTAACCCGTACGCCATAATCTTTATTTTACTGTACAGTTTCCTATTTTTGCTCCTTTTTGTTCTCCCCATACTTTTGCACTTATCAGCTAAAACGTCTGAATGTTATTAATACTTGTAAAAGCAAACCTTTATTATGTACTGGACATGTTATAAGCCATCCAACGTATTCACCAGCGAACATAGTGTATGTAATATTGAGCTTACAAGCTAGGCTACATGGCGTTACCACTGTCGTAACACACACAGCAGATCCTCCCAAATCGTTCTTTTTGAAACGACGTAATTTAATCCCACTAGTACATTGTTGGGCAGGCACAACAAACAAAAGCATAGTTGGGAAATACGACTGGTAACTACTGCCTTTCAAAGTTTATAAAATCAATTGGACATTTGAATCGCGTTTTTTAGTGAATTGTAGGACAGTATTTTTCCTGTTGCCATATTTTTAAAAGTCCTGTTGCGTATTTTCATTGTGGAAAAACAAAATAAACTAAACCAATACCTATAACTTCCCCCTTATCTTATATCCTGCTTCTCAACTAAATTTTGGACCTACCCATAACTTGGACCCTTTCACCTATTTTTTATTAGTCGTTTTTCTGTTTCATAATTTTTTTTAAAAAAGGTCATATTCTAAGTATAAGTACAAGGTAATACGACTACTGTACCCTTTTCGAAGAGGATAAATATACCATATATCGACAGCAATCAACCATCTAGTTTAGAAGCTTGTATTCCACTGCAACACATTCAAGCCAACCACAGTGCTACTATTTGGCAAAAACATATTTTTACGCAAAATCTTTCAAATAACTTAGCAAAAAAGGATTAAAAGCACCAAATGTCCCCAAATTTCAATATTACGATACACATTTCGTTTATGAATATTTGGATTTCATTAAAATAATGTAGTACTGGCGAGAAAATAAATTCTTTTATTGGGAATAAAAAGGGCAAAGAGTTAAAAACAAAAATATTTTCGATTTAAAACTTGAGAACTTTCAAAATGTTTTAGCACTGTGAAATATAGATAGAGATAAAAAAAATATTACTTTTAGACAGATAAAAGGCAAAAAATTAATTTAGAATGATTATATGCGGAAAATCCAACATTTAGAAAGATAAAAGGCAAAAAAATCCAACATTTAGAAAGATAAAAATCAAAAGACGATTTATGGAAAGGTAAAATGGAAAAAAATCACGTTTAGACAGATTAGAGAAATAATCCAATTTATGAAAATTAAACAACCCAAAAAGATAAAAAAAGCAAAAAAGACGATTTTTAAAAACAAAATGCATTATTGTTTCGACTTTGCAATCTGCAGAGCAGCAGTAAAAGAGCAAAAATTGATTTCGCCAACAGAGTGAAACCATACCGTAGTATCGGCGTGATAAACCAAATTGGGAAAGTTATTCATGTTTATTCCAATGAATGGTAAAATCAAGTGCCTGTAGTCACATTTAAGGATTTATCCACAGTTATTATTGGATAACTTTTGATAGAAATCCACATTAAAGGATTTATAAACTGGTATAGTTGGTTAACTTGTGATGGAAATCCACATTAAAGGTTTTATACACTGTTATTGTTAAATAACTTATGAGGGAAATAAATATTAAGTATTTATCCATGGTTATCATCGAATAACTTGTGATGGAAATCCACATTAAAGAATTTATCCATGGTTATTGTTATATAACTAAACTGACAATAGACTCAACTGTGCACGAAAAGTAGTCTGGGTAAATAACGAACCCAGTACCTTCATACTACGGCAGGTTTCACTCCACAACAGTAAAATTTAAAATTTTTGCGGCGAAAAAACATTAGCTATTTGAAAGGAAGCAATACTAATATACGCAAGTGTAACAGTGACCATATCACATAGAATGTTCGCAAGATAATTCTACGCTATTTAAAAACTATAAAACAGCATTACTACTGTGTAATAGTACGGTCGGCAAGAATGGATTCGGTTGATTTTTTTTCACTCTTTTAAAAGAGTAAACCATACATTTGTACATAGTTTTATAATGTAGGTGTGTAAGGTATGGTTCTGCATATTGTTTACTAGGTAGTTTGTTTCAAAAAAGTAACGGTAACCACATTTCCAAAGTCCCGATCGTTTACATGAATCAACCCAAACAAGTCACCACCTGTTCATCTGAGCCACATTTCCAAAATCCTGATCATGAAAAAAGGTAACCACATTTCCAAAGTCCTTATCATGTATATTTGTATACAAATCAACCTAGACAAGTCACACCACCTGTCCATCTGAGCCACATTTCCAAAATTCCCGATCATAAATATATTAGCAAACAAATCGACCTTGATAAACACACATTATATTCTGATGAGTGGGTACTTTAAGTTAAGAGGTAAACTAACATATTAAGAGTGTATGTACAACATATGCTCGTGAATTAGAAAGTCAGGTTTTGGGTTATGCATATAGCAGATTATTCTGTATTTTCATTAGTACAACCACTGGAGGGGGCAAGCAAGGTATCAAAAAGCTCTGCGGATGCATGTTTGTTTAATGGAATGTGCTTACTCATCACCACAGGCCTTAAAGTCTATTTTTCGTTTCATTAATATTTTAAAATTACCATCGCGGCCAAGTAAATGGTCAAAATATACTTCTGTGTGTAATTAAATGGCCAAAAGTATTTCTTTGAGTCATTGAATGGTCAAAAAGTACTTTTGTGGGTCATTGAATGGTCAAATCGAACTTTTTGTGGCCAGGAAAAGGGTAAAATTACCAAACTGGCATTGTCCATTGTAAATATCACCGCTGCGGTGAGTGAATGAGACAATCAGTTCACGATCACTCATGCATTGATTTCGTGTTTTTTGGTGCATAATGTGGGTCACTAAACCACAGTATGATCGGTCCTGGGATATCGCAGATTAAGGGGGCATTAGAAACCCACATGTGTGAATCAGAAGTGAGAATGGTGGGTAAAGCAGGGGTTGGATGGATCTGAAGACTTCTGAAAAGACCCACCAGTTCAGGGGATTACCCTCTAAATCCAGGGACATCGCAATGTGAACAAGTTAATCTTGTATTATGTCATAATCACTAGGTTTCCGTGTTCGATATCTGACTTTGAGCAGAATTCAGGGTTATCTGATATGACCACTTGTCCAACCCAATGTCGCATCGAAGTACTGGTGTAAGATCAGATCTTATGGATTTTCGTTGTCAGCGTGGGGTTAAAAATGCGAAATTGTGCTCTTGGAGGAATCAATGGCTCACTGCGGAGAGACAGCGAGCCGAAGCGGAAGTTCTTCATCGATGAATGATCCGTCGCTGATCCGCTTCGTTCGAAATTTAGTTCGTGGACTTAATCGGTGGCTGGGATGAAAATGCATTGCGTATGAATGTATGTATAGATGTCAAACTATGGATATTAGGAGATCTATGCTTATCTGAGCTCATTAAGTGTATAGTGCATTTAATCGGGGGTAAAATAAATTAAGAAATATTTTAAAAACATTTTTATTAATATTATTTTATAGGACGGGATGTTCGGATTTTATTTACATAAATTGGAAAATGCAAGCGGCCGTACTACACGGGTAATCGTCTAACTACCTCCTGCCCACAGTTGGGGTTACTTTGAAGAGTGTTGTGTGAGATTGAGACATTGCTTCAGTTTATGAAAAGCCCATTAATCCACTAGGTTCAGGACGTGTCCACCAAGTGCCTTGCCCAAGAACACAACTGCATAGCTAGCGGACAGGCTTAAATTGGTAAAAAACTAATTTCGGATTACATTTTCAGTTTCTTATTTAAACAGATTTAATTTACAAAAATTTTTACTTGATCAAAATATGCTAATAGTTTGGCCTTGTTAATAAACAAGTGCTGTACCGTTCTGAGTTCTGAGTTTCTAGTTAAAAATTAATTCTATTTACAGAAATTAATACCTGATACTAAGACACTAATACACAGTCCGGCCGGTTGGTCTAGCGGTTAAGTGCGTCGCCTTTCAATCAAAAGGTTGCAGGTGCGAAACTAGTCGCTAGCTCGACGTTTATGTCCTTGGGCAAGGCACTTTACGGACATTGCCTGAACCCAGCAGATTAATGGGTTCTACCAACTTAAAGGAACAAGTCTATCATATACAACACACTGCAATAGCTCCGGTAACCCGACAGTGAGTGCGAGTTGATCTGACGATTGCCTGTGTGCTAACCCCCTTGGTTTTCCCATTCACGGGATAAACATGAATATACTATCCTATCCTATCCAGTCATTGTCAATATAAAGATGATTTTACCTGTTTCCCTCTCTACATACTTCCTCGACCACTACATTGGGGCATAGTGGGGATTGGGGGGAGGGTTTAGGGGTCGATACCAACTGAAGTTCCAACCGCTGGGGATGGTGGTTTCGGGACCACAGGGTTTTACGAACCCCTCTCTGTAGGGAGGGCGGGATTAAGATTTTTTAAATTAGTGCTAGCAGTGTTGACAAGGATTAAAAAAACAGTGTTGTCGGAATTAAAATAAAAAAGACAAGTGCTGCCTAAAAAAATAATAAAGGCAATGATGCATGAATAAAAATGGCAGTGATGCCAGACTAAAAAAGGCAGTGATGCCTTAATAAAAATGGCAGTGATGCCAGACCAAAAATGCAGTGATGCCTGAATAAAAATGGCAGTGATGTCAGACCTATAAATGCAGTGATGCCTGAATAAAAAGATAGTGATGCCAGACTAAAAAAGGCAGTGATGCCTGAATAAAAAAGGTAGTGATGCCAGACCAAAAAAAGGCAGTGATGCCTGAATAAAAAATGCAGTGACGACTAAATAAAAAAGGCAGTGACGCCTAAATAAAAAAGGCAGTGACGCCTAAATAAAAAAGGCAGTGACGCCTAAATAAAAACAGCAATGATGACTAAATAAAAAATATAGTGCACACACATATGAATCTAATTTTTGATGTATAAAATTAGTTTTACCACACCCAACGATGCCCTATAGAGTATACGATACAGATTTCTTTCGCTAGTTATCTGAAGGAAACACCGATCAATAAAACCACATGTGTCAGTGTGTATCACTTATATCACAACTGAACCACATTCCAAATCCACTAGATATTTGAAGAACATTGAAACGTTACACAACTAAAAGATCAATACCTAAAATACAATTTTAACAGAAAACCTTACAACTAATATTGTTAAGATGAACATATTTAAGTTAGGATGATAAGTGTCGCGTTTCAGGTCTTAATTCAAAGACGCGGTTATTGTTGATTGTCTAAACTGTAAACGTTTGCAGTTTTGGTCTTAGGCGCAATCAGAAAAGATGACAACTCTTTACTAAAAATTTAATTTTTTTTTACAATAAACGAATTAGTGGTAATATAAACATATTGGATGAGCGCTGGAGTTAATTGAATTTCAAGGATTAAGCAAAGTCAGTGACGTAGGTCCAATCAATGTTACAGGATTAGATATTCTTCTACATGTTACTGCTGCTAGTTGAATTTAATTAATATCGATAAAATCGGATGGCTAAAAACCTTGTTTAGAATATTGTGCTTTGAATAGTTAATTTTACCGATAACGATATTCATTATAACATGGCCAATCGCCAAATTATCTTGTATTTACAGTTGAGTTGCTGGAGCTACTACAGTGTGTTGTATATATTGTATAACTTCATGTGTGCTTATTAAGGTTTTGTGTACAAAAGAAATATATAAGATTGGGACTTTAAAACTGTGGTACAGATTGACAGATGGTGTAAACACGTATCAATCTACCACACGTGCTTTAACACATTTCGCCTTATCTTATCAATGTTGATAAAAGCACCAAATATATAAAAAGGACATCTTAAACAAATTTCAAATCAAAATCAACAAATTAAAATAACAAAATAATGAAATTTAACCTTGGCAAACAAAAACTACAAAGCCAGAATCTTAGTTTTTTATTATAAAATAATGAAAAAATAAATATTGACAATAAAAGTCAACAAAAACTCTAAAAAATCGATAAAACCCTTACCTGAGAAACAAATGAAAATACAAAAAATTTAAAAAAGGCCAGAATTACAATTTTTACCATAACATAAGAAAAAACAATATTCATATTATGAGCAAAATTTCTCGAAAAAAAAACGATGAAAAACCCTTATCTCCGGAACAAATCAAAAAAGAAAAAAAATTACAAAAAGCCAGATTAATAATTTTTGAAATAAAAAAATTACAAAATAAAAATTCTGAAAAAAATACATGTATTTAAAAACAACCCAAAATTTATAAAAGTAAAACAAACACGTCAACAAAAATTGAGAAAATCAATGAAAAACCCTCATATGATGAACAAATCAAAATACGAAATAATTGAAAAAATTTAAAAAGGCCAGTTTGATAGTTCAGTAAAACAACCACGTCAACAAAATTTCAAAAAAATATCTAAGAATCCGGGGTTAAAAAATTCACAAAATAAAAATTTCAAAAAAAACATGTACTGAATAAAACAACCCAAAATTTAAAAAAGTAAAACAACAATGTCAACAAAATTGAAAAAATCGATAAAAATACCTGAGAATCTGGGGTTGATTCGTGACTCGCATCAGATGCATTGGACGTGAACATATTCCTTCCACATATGAGGAATCGATCGTTGGATTTCCGGTGCTCCGCCATATCCACACTACCGATGTCTGAGTTGAACTTGTCGGTTCTGTGGGGGGAAGGGGGTTATTTAACACCTGGTTCATATTTCGGCTAAAGGTGTGCTTTTTGGTTGGGATTATATGCAGTAACCCAGGGGTGGGCAACTTCTTTAATCGGCCGGCCAGATATGGAAAAATAAAGTTCTTGGTGGGCCGGATTATTACATAAATGGTATTTAATATCTAATTACAGGGTATGGTTAGATACAGTCTGCAGGCCGGTCAAAATCCCTTTACAAGTCGCACCCGGCCCGCGGGACGTATGTTGCCCATGCTATTTAGGTGTACCACTATTCCATTTTTATCAAGTGTGGTATTTACCCCTATAGGAGTATATTTTGCTATTGGGTTATGTCTCTTATTGTATATCATGACATTTTGGATTATATATTCTCTCCTTAAATGGATTTTCCCCTTTTTAACACTTTACTTTACCGATTTAAAAACCTAACAAAAACAGATTCGTTTTACTCGGATAAAAGAGTTTTTTTTATGTCTGGTTTAAAAATTAGACTAAATAATACATCTTCAATTCACTTAATAACCCTTTCTTTAAAACTATGACAGCGAGTTGAAGGAAATTTCCTTCTAAACATTCTTGTTAAAAGTTTTACTCCATTTTGATCACTAGAGGCGCTAAAGAATCACAGCTTATGCCTTAGTGAAAACCCATTAACAGTTTTATGGCCGAATGTTCACATCCGATTATTGTACAGAGTTCTATACAAAAATGATCTCAGTGATGATTATGACTATTGCCAAAACAGCAAAATTAATTTCATGACAGAGTAACAATAACACAATTTGCAGTATTTAAACCAAATTTAACATGCAAAATAAACCAAATTTCCATAATCAATTATCTAAGAATTTTATTTGAATAAGCTGTGTAATGCCATTTCATCTTATACAGCTTTATCTGTATATAAACTTTAAATTGTTTTAATTTTTACATGACATGCTATAATGACTGTTGTTTTGTCATATTTTTTTTGCTATTTTGCTATATTTTAAAGGTGTTTTCATTTAATTTGCAAAAAAAACAATAAACTTTTATGAAACGGAGAAATATTTTTACTAATTTGGCAAAACTTTCATATCCACTCTATGCAGCTTGTGCCTACAGCTCCCATCATATTGGGTTGAGATACACAGCAATAGGAAAGGAATCTGACAGCTGATATACAAGTAATATGCTGTTGTATTGGGTTCCAATTGTTGGAAGCGGACCAATTAGGAAATAGTTGGTGAATAACTTCCTTAATTTCTTCATTTGAATCTGAATTTAAAAGTCTGGTTTAAGGGCTCAAATTTGACGCAAAGTTTAGCCAAAAGTGGTAAATTGTGGGAATTTGTGGAAACGTAGCCTTCACTTGAACTTGGAAGGGGTTTTAAGGAGCTTAACTTGTTGTGAACTTTGTTTAAACTTATGGGAAATTGTTTTAAATTGCCGGTTTCTACAAATAATAATGAATTCAACAAGGATATTCAAGTTTGCAGTGGCAATGTTTGTTACCTAACTGTGGATATGAGGATTTTAATAATCTAGCGGAAAAATTTAAAATATTCGCTTTTTTAATTTTTTGGGGGGAAGTGGTGGAATAAGAAAATTTCTAAACAAAATAAACATTAAAATTTCGAATATTTACAATTTTAAAAACAAATTTCCACTTTTGACAAATGTCCAAATTCCGACATAATTTTGTAAGCACAGAAAGACTCTAGAATTGTTTCAGGCACTGTTACAACACAATACAACCCTTATTGTGTAAATTGTGATGTTTAGATGCTATAAATCACATTTTTGACAACCAGGCAAGGGAGAATGTATCTAAAAAGGTAGTGAACTTAAAAAAACAAGGTATCTAGCAATTTAAACTCTTTTAAGAATATTTTTATGGTGTTATTTAAACCCATATACGCCATTAACAAAAAACTGTTAAAAAATTTACAACCACCCTAACCTAAAAACAGGGATATTTTTAAGATTATTTTTTTCTGTTAGATTATCAGAATTCACATAGATTATCAGAATTCACATAGGTTATGAGAATTATTCCGAATTTCACATTAAAAACTGGAATAGTTTAAAAAAAAGTGTACTAGTAGGGTTTAGTTTTATGAACAGTTTGTATTTTGACTTTTATGTGATATTGGGTAATTTAGGAATTCAGTTTTAATCCCAAGTGTCTTAATATAAAAAAAACAATGATATTGGGCGTAAAAACATACATAATGTAACCTAAAAAGCAGCTTCAATGAAAGAAAATAGAATGAACAAACAACTAAATTACAATAAAAAATATTATTCTCACTTTAAGTGTTTTGGTAAGGCTTAAAAGTCATGTCGCTACTTAATGCATTTATTGTTTATTTTGTTTGACATTTACAAGCAAACAAATGGATCGTTATTATTCTAATTTTTTATGTTTTTTATTAAAA
>CH003233.1:175888-205703 GCA_000149265.1 Ciona savignyi | reverse complement strand
TTCCGTATATATACCACTCACTTTTATAAATATGAGACTGTAGATCAGGATGGGCCACGGAAGGATAAGGAAGATATACAGTGCAACAGCCAACACATAGTTTTTTGTGTATGGGGGGAATTATTTGGGAACATTCAGTTACCGGTAGACATTCCATGTACTTGCCCTCCATGCAACTGTGGAATATAATGTGGTTATTTATATGGGGCTATATGCGCCGATTCTTTGGGTGCCAGGGGTGGCAGGTTAACCAAATATAAAATTGCATAGGGGCCAATTTTAGGGTTGGCATGTAGCCCACCCGACCGAATGGCGTTGTCAGTTAGTACGTTGCCTTTTAGTCTACGAGTTGCAGGTTCGAAACTGGTCATTAGCTAGTCGGTTGTTACCTTGGGCAAGGCACTTGAATAAAACCGGTGGATTAATGGGTTCTACTATCTTAAAGTAACATCTGAATCATACACAACACAGTGCAATAGCTAAGCCAACTGGATGATAGGCACAATGTAATCTGACTGCCTGCATGATTACACTTCTTTGTAAGGGTATAAACATGAACATCCTACCCTACCCATACGCAAGAAATACCTGCAACCAACATCACTTACCGGCATTTATCCATGCAGGATAGGTTCAGGGATAACGGGAGAATCAAGAAAGCTATTATAGGGATGGACCATGACAGAAATATGGAGAATCCAACTGTTAGTTGATTGAAGTATAGTTTGTGGGAGGTTCTTGTGCACAACTTGCATATACCTGGGGGCGGGGGATAAATTTTTGTCGAAATTGGCGCTGAGTAAGGTGGTTTAGATTATTTGTTTGTTTTATTGCACCAGGAAATTATGCCTGTAATTTATTTACACCTGAAAGCGATATCCAAGCTTAAACAAGCAGTAAGCACGTCTCACTTAGCCTCAAACATTTAAAACAGAGTTTAGGGTTTGGTACTCGTTATTGAACATGTGGGTTAAGGATAGACCCACCCAAAGTGTAAAAATTTATATAAATTTATAAATGTTAACCAGCGGGTTGTAGGTCTTGAATGGTGCTTGTGTGGTTAAACAATTTAAAAATAAATGATCTATATAAAAATCGGGTAGAAGTACCCAAAAATGTGTCACAAAAAATGTTATTTTTATGACTAACTGCCCATTATCACCCAAATAAACAAGTTAGGTTCAAATTCACATTTGTCCAGATATACATACAGCAATGTTATACCCATACCTTTTCATGAATTTTTAAGTGAAAAATTAAGAATCTTTTTGACATACTTACGAAATATGTTATAAAAGCTTTAAGGATAAATTTCACAAAAAAAATTAAACTGCCAGTAGAAAGGTATATATCACTACTGGTGTCAGAAACTAAGTATTTTTGGAACGCACAGATTATTGATCTGGAATACGACATCACAAAGCCTAGACAAGTGCCCAAAACTCCCCATATACATTCCATTCCATGTATAAATACATCTCGTACGTAGTCAATGGGTGGGTAAGTGGTGTAATAAAATAAATCGTTGGAATAATCCTATTTCAATCGAGAATCTATGACACGCAGGGTGGTCGACTTTAATCTCGGATGTTAAATGTTTACGTTGACGTGGACAATTAGATTGTGATGTCATAAACAAAGGATATGACAAATAAGATAAGGATGGATCTCATGAGCGTGAATGACTCAATCACAAAGAAAAATTTTATGCAGTTGCGTCACAAGTTTTAAAAAATGAGAAAATTTCTGAAAAAGGACTGTTTAATGGAAAAAATGGTCGTTTTTTACCAGTAATGAAAAAATGATGTTTTTTTGGCCGGCACACCCAGGAGTTTTAATAATATAAACATATTTTATTGACGAGTTTTTCTTAAATAAAAAAAATTCTGTTATGGTTGTCAAAAATTCTGTTACCCCAGTTGTCAATCAAACCATCTCCATCTGTCTATCAAACCATCAATCAAACTATACCCTGTCAATCAAACCCAACCTGTCAATCAAACACCACCTGTCAATCAAACCTCACCTGTCAATCGCAAGCAATAGAATCCCGAAAACTGAACAGCAAGCACAAGTCACCCAAATCCCGAAGAGAAACGCCAAACTTGTCAACGTATTGTTGATGTTGAAAATCCCAGCTAAGCAGTAGTTCCATAGCAGCATTATACCTAGAATGTTTCCAATTTAGTTTTTTTCCAAAGAAAAAAATCATATATAACCAAAAAAATCAAAAATTTTATGTTGTTTTTATTTTATACCTGAAATACCTAAAAAACAGACTTTCATTTTAGTTTCAACCCAACTTTATTAATCTACTGGGTTCAGGCAATGTCCACTAAGTGCCTTAACCAAGGAAACAACTGACTAGCTACCAACCAGTTTTGAATCTGCAACCCTTCTGCTGAAAGGTGGCAGAATAATGCATTAAGCTATTCAGTCGGTTAATATTCAGAATTAGAAACCTCTCTTTTAAAGTGTTACTATTTAAAATGAATGTATGTATTTTTTCTATCATTTCTTTAAATTTTACTTATTAATTTACTGAGTTAGGATGATGCCCGTTAAGTATCTTGCCCAAATACCCAACCGACCAGCTATTGACTAGTTACGGTCCCGTTGACTGATAGCCCGGCGCTTTAGGAATACACAAAGCGAGAATATAGAATCCATTATTTTTTATGTAATGTCAGGTGAGTGCATTGCCCAAGGACACAATCAACTAGCTGGTGTCGATTAGTTGAATTTCTATAAATATTTTATGTTGTTTCTATTTTTATTTAATTCATTTTAATCCACTGGATGGAGGTAATGAGTGTTAAATGCCTTGAACTTGGACAATTGCACTTAGTACCAATACCACTAAAGTACTTAAGTGAATATAGTATTTGAATTTTTATCCTTGTAAATGGTAAACACTGGGGGGGTTAACACACAGGAAATCGGCAGATCACCTTGTGCCCACTATCCGGTTAACAGAGTTATTGCAGTATGTTGTGTATTTCCATAAAATGATCAAAAAAGCCCGTGATAACTAACTTTGTGGTAAAAAAATGACATTAATGTAAATCATGCATAAAAACCTTTTATCTTTTTGGGGGTTTTTGTGAAATATTTTTGGACAGGTTTTACAAAACTGCACATTCCCAATTCACATTTTTCCTCGAACGCAACGAAAACTCACCGATCAGAAAATCTGCGAAACTCAGATGGACTATAAACCAATACATGGGTCGGAAAAACCTTGAATTCCCACCGATGATCGCCACAATGACCAGTCCGTTCCCAATAATAACCGCCATCGATATAATGCCGGCCGTTATTATGAGGGGGGGTGACTTAATGGGCTCACATAGGTTTTCCTGTGGGCGGAATATATGGTTGAGATAATTAAATTAAAATGTTACCACCAAAAATAGATAGAAAATGTTTATGTTTATTTAAGTATCTTTGCATCAGTAACCTGTGGGTGCAACGTGTTGTTGGAATGATTAAATTAAAATGATACCATCAAAAAAAGGATAGAATATGTTTATGTTTATCTAAGTGTCTTTGCATCAGTAATTTCACCCACATATAATCATCCCATATATTTCAACTAAAATAGGACAAAAATGTCCATAAAGTATATCAACAAGTCTGCAGTAATGCAGAGCTAGACTTCACCCCATACACCCACACAACACGCATGTAATCCCACAAATTGTATTGGTATATATTGGAAATTGGCATATTAGAAAAAAAACTGTTGGAATAAAATGAAGTTCCACTAGCGCAAAATGTCGAAGTTATATGCGAGCATTTAAAGCCATTCAAGGACAACCAGTAAAATTGCAGTCATAGAAAAAATAATTTACCGTTTTTATAAAAAAATACTTTTACGTTTTAAACTGCCACGAGAGAGTCAATGCAAGCTAGCAAAACAATTTGAAATATTCAAATTAATCAATCAGTTGGTGAGTTTGGTGTAGGGCACGGGGCTACGCGTTTCTTTGACTGTGAAACTTAAAACTGTGTAAATAAAGCATCCCCGTTATAATATCTGAGTTTAAAAAATTCTTAAGTTTAAACAACTTTCAGCGTTAACATCGCAGGAAAATTAAAATGTTATATTTGAATTTTTTTAGGAAAATACAATTTGTATTTAAAATATTAAATATCATGCTTTTTCTTACATATACACTTGGCTATTTTAAAAGCATTGGCATTATTTTTGTATTTCATGGCCTTGTCTAAGTATTTTTTTAAAACGTATTAATTTTTATTATTACTTGCTATAATTACTCTTATTTTGTCGTTTTGTTCTTTTCTTTTGGAATATGTTAGGTGTGGTCTTTTATTCATTGTTTTTAAAAAAGGGAAAACACATAAACTAAATTAAAGTGAATATAAAACAGTGTAATAAGTACTAAAAGAAAACAAATAAGTACTAAAATAGAATAAGTACTAAAAGAAAACAAAAATTTTAAAAAAATGATGTAGCTATGGATAATCAGTTATTTTATTTTAATGTTAAAAACCATGTAAATCAAAAGAAAAATATGATAAATTACAGGTTTAACCTTTTACACTGAACAAGTGGCCTTTACTACACACAAAAGTTTGTGATTTTTTAGAGAAAAACAAATCTATTACCATAAAGGTTCTGTCCACAATTTATTATCGTATACAATATCCAAGCTAACATAAAAACTCACATAAAAATACCCTGATTTTACAATCGAGCTTTTTATTATATATCTTATATTTCTACTATCTTTATTTACTGGTACAATTTTAATTTAAACTTCTTATATTGGCAGCTATACATGATAATGATATCCATTTGAAATATTTATTAAAACTTTAACAAATGGATTTTAGATTCATCCAAAATTAGGCGGTGAATTTTAATCGGAAATTAAGTTTTAAAAATTCATAAGCTGTCAATGTAAAAAAGTATTCTCGAATTACTCTACCATGACATTATAATAGACAGTGGTAATCGATTAGTCCTGGCATTCTTTAGAATAAAGAATTAATAATACTTGACATACAACCACGGGGACTAATCTAGGTTTAAAGTTAAATTCACATTTAAGGATATGAAAATGTGCACGAATATGGGATGCAGAACATTTAATAATTTAAAACAGATAAAATTCCAAAGCTTCCATGAGTGTATATTTACAACTCGACAACATTCTGCAATATCTTCAGTAACCTGGCAGTGGGCGCGAGGTAGTGTGACAATTAACCTTATGAAATCATTCCCTTACATAAGTGGTTCTTAAACTGGGTTCGATCGAACCCCAGGGGTTCGATGAGTCAGTATCAGGGGTTCAGCGAAGATTAGGATAAGTATACACACGCTATGTGTATAGCAATCACAATGAATATTTATTGAGTTGTGTTTTTCTGTGGAATTCATGTTTTGTTCTATTTCTTTCTTTGAATAATAAGATCTTATGTGCATTAAATGCATAGTTCACTTTATAGGCTCAAGTTTTTTAACAGATATATTTTGAATTTCAACGAAGGGTTTGGTGAATGCCCGCATAAAACTTGCGGGGTTTGGTACCTCCAACAAGTTTAAGAACCACTGCCTTACATAATTGTGAGGTAATCTGACTCTTATTTAATTTTAAAAGAAATTGTACAATATTTGATATAACTTTGGATATTGTATCATAAAGCGGACATCACCTTTAGGCTAAACTATTTGTGTTTATTTAAACAACCACAAACTTTCGTGAAAGGTAATGGTAACTTGTCCAGTGAAAAAGGTTTAACCTGTACTTTATTTTATCATTTACACAGGTTTAAGTATTTTAATTGTTCTTTAAAAGAAATCTGATCTCCTAGCACCCCTACTTTAAACCAAGAATGCATCAACATTTATAACAAATAAAAAAAGATTGTCGATAAAACTGAATCAACCACCAAAAGTAACACTTTACCATAAATAAACATTCACTTATATTATATCACTTATATTAGGTCTCTTACTATATATTTAAACTTTAAAAAATGCTTTTAACTAACAGTATAACCATACCAATGCACATGCATTTGCTCTTACCCCCCATAATTTTTTTACAGGTAAAGTTTATAATCGAAACAAAATATGCATGTTCTTATGGATATTCCATTTTTAATTATGATATTTATATTTTTAAAATTTAAAACACGATTTTAACTTACAATATAACCATACCAACATGAATTTTTATTTTGATGATAACTTTAGCACTCTTGACAAAACTACAAGTTTATTTGTTAGGTGGGGGGTGCCCCAAAATTTCTCCACACCCTTACCCGTACCTTAGTTCCATTATTTAACCCTGATATATCAGACAAAACGCTTGTGCTTGATGAAATATTCAGAGTAGGGAACACCGTAGCACTGAAACCGTCAAAAGAAACCAGTTGATTTGTATCAGGAAAAGAAGCATTCATTGCTATGTGTATATCATCTCTAGTTAAAATCGCTGTGCAAATGCAAATATACGTTAATGCATTAAAATATTACTAAATTTATTGTATTTATTAAATTTAAAAAAAGTAAAATCCACTATAGGCTTGATGTATGCTAAAAAAGTACATTTAATCTTTATTGAAGAATTGTGTGTTTTTTTTTGTACTGTATGAAGTTAACGACATTGTCTGAACCCAGTGGATTAATGGGTTTTAACAAATTGCAGGAAAAGGTCTATTATACACAACACACTGACTAGCTAGCGACCAGTTTCGCACCTGCAACCCTTTTGACTTTTCTCACTTAAAAGTCAAGAAGACGTTCTTATCCTCATTGAATTGTGCGAGTATCCCTAATGGCATAATCCTTTTTTTAATGTCATTTCCTTATGGGAAATTAAATAAAGGGAAAGGCGAAAGTAGAAAAGGAGGTAAACTGAAAACGGAATTGAAGATTATGCTATCACGTTAGGGTGAAAGGGCTGGGATTAGAGTTTGAATAAGCTCTTAGTTTCGCTATTTTAGTGAGCAGTTTCTCTCCTTTCTTAGTGCCCTGCCGTAAGTGTTGCCTAGTTTCCATCTATTCCTATGTTACTAATCTTTCACCTTGCAATTACACTAATTACACCAACACCAGTATTATTAAAAAATACATTAAACTGGTATAGTGGGTGTAATTTAAACCAAACAATTATATGAAAGATATGAGCTTGATCTTGCTTAAGTTTAAACAAAAAATAAGAAAAAAAACTTAAATACGAAACTTTATAAAGTAAACAGATTGACAGTTTAATTGATAGCGCATATAAAACTAAACTGTCAGTGTACATATTCGCTCCTTTCATATGTGATCAAATTTAAATTTATCTTATAAACTATGTTCTATAAATTACACTGGGTTTATTTTATTTAACTAATTCCACACTAATAAAAACAGTCACTAAAAATGGTAATAATTAAAAGGGCAAAGTCAAAGAAGAAAAAGCAGAAAGGAGGTAGAAGGAAGGAAAGTTTTTACCACAACAATGAAAATTAATTTTACCTTGCCCTAAACACAACGTCTGACGGTTTAGTCTGGTGGTTTAGTGCGTCGCCTGTCAGCCGAAGGGTTGCAGGTGCGAAACTGGTCGCTAGCTAATCGGTTGTGACCTCCTTAGGCAAGGCACTTTATGGACATTGCCTGAACCTAGCGGCCTAATGGGTTTTACTAAATTGAAGGAACGTCTGTATCATATACAACATACTACAATAGCTCCGGTAATCCGACTTTATGCGCGAGGTGATCTGATGATTGCCCGTGTGTTACCCCCCTTGGTTTTCCCATTCACTGGAATAAACATAAATATCCTATCCTAAAACCACAACAATGGAAATTCATTTTGAACCTTTCCCTAAACACTAATCTCACCTACAGAACTAACCCTAACTCTAACCCCATGTTTAAAACTTACTCTAATGTCCTTATCTTCATTTTAGTGTGCAGGTTCCCTCCTTCCCGCTTTCCCTCCTTTTAGTTTCCCCCTAATTAAAACTGACTGGAGACAAAAATAAAAGGAACCAAACTGTAAACCACAGTTTAATGACATACTGTTTAAATCCGGAATAAAAAATATGTTATGTGTTAAAAAATGTAACTTTAACTAACTCACCAACTCTTATAAAATCTAATATTTTTACAAACTGCCTAGTCATAGTAAGTTCTAAAACCCACTCTTGTATATCTTAATTTCATTTTCGCTTGAATGTGCCGTAAGGAAATATTATAACTCTAACCACCTAGGCTAAAATGTAACTGATACCAAACTGTACTGTACATTCGCTTAAATAGCTACCATCGGTCAATAATTTAGAATATTCGGCTTATCTATGCGCGTATATCAAGGCTAAGTGTAGCTCAGACAGACGCTTGAAATTTGATCTCCGTAGTTCATCTCACATAATAACAAACTACGCACTTTCAACAGACAAGGATACTCTATGACGTCATTGAGGGCCATCCATGCTCTTTAGCGTCGCCTGACGGGTATTTTTTTAAACGAAAAGCTTTTTTGCATATCTTTGTGCAGCCGAAAGGTGGTAGGCTCGACCTTAGTTAGTCTATTATGTCTTTGAGTAAAGAACTAAGCGGACGATGCCTAAACACAATTAATTAATGAGTTCTTTCCCTGTTGCGCTACCGGAGTCAAAAATATAAATACACGAAATGCTTAACCTACTTATCTTTAATTAATAAGTTTAAAAAACCAATCGCTTAAAATGTATAAGTAATGGGGGATAGGATAGGATAGGATAATCATGTTTATCCCTGTAACTTCCCGACAAGGTGCTGGCTCCTAACACCTGTCTTAATGAGAGGTTGCAGTATGCTTATAGACGGCGTCCTTTATTCAGAGTTTGAAATAACGCGTCATTGTCCAAAACTGGTGAATTTATTCGAATTTGAATGATGGCGGAACGAAAGGTCTTGAAATGACAGTTTTCTAAGGAAAAATATATGTACAATTTAATTATCACAAAAATTACTAGTTTGAGAAATAAACCCAATATTTACCAAATTGTGGCTGAACAGGAGCCAAAGCACGTCATACACATCTTCTTTCTAACCGTTAATTCCAAAACATACTACCAAAAGACCGATTACCTCACGATAATGCTCATGCGGTAAAAAACAAGCGTTTTATAGTTCGGTGAAATTGTGGGGAAAAAGGGAATACAATACCGATCTTATTCCCTAGTGACATCGATATAATATAAACTATAATTGCGACGATAAATCTTACAATCCCCGTGAATGGGAAAACCAAGGGGGTTATCACACGAGCAATCGTTAGATCACCTAGCGCCCATCGTCGGGTTACCGGAGCTATTGCAGTGTGTTGTGTATGATAGACATGTTCCTTCAATTTGGTAGAACCCATTTATCAGCTGGGTTCAGACAATGTCCGTATAAAGTACCTTGCCCAAGGACACAACCGAGTAGCTAGCGACGAGTTTCGCACCTGCAACCTTTCGATTGAAAGGCGACGCACTTAACCGCTAGACCACCGGGCCGGACAAGGAGGAAAATATGGTACGAACAAAAAGGGTTTACAAAAAAACAGTTGTTTGTTTATATGAATAGGATAGGATATTCATGTTTATCCTCGTGATTGGGAAACGTAACGTTCGTTTGACCGATTAACTCAGTGGATTGCTGCGTCGCCTTTCAGCCGAATGGTTATAGCCTCGAGACTGGTCGCTAGCGAGTCGGTTGTATGTATCCTTAGGCAAGACATTTAACAGAAATTGCATGAAGCTAGTGGAATCATGGGTTAGACTTAATTAAAGGAACGTCTCAATCATACACAAAAACTGCAAAAGCTCGATTAACCCACGGTGGAAGGTAATCTGACGATTGCCCGTGTTTTAACGCCCTTTGTGTTTTCCCATGCACAGAAATAAACATGAATATTCTATCCTATCCTACTAAACAAACAAATCACCAATATACAAAGTCAGCAAAGTTTAACCTTGTTTTCGACTTATAACGGAAACCGTGTAGTTAATATGTAACCAAGAACCGGCCATACACATGAGATACTGCTGGAAAGCTTAGCGTTTCGCCGTAAAGTAACCAGCATGGAAAAACGATTTCTGGTTGGAATAGTTATAGTTTCAGTCAGTGCGTCACTTATATTATCGTCCACGGCACTGTATTTTGTTTTAACAGCAGAGGTAAGTGTTGCCTTTAGCATTTTGGTCTTAAGCGATTCGTAAAATGTTTTTATATTGCAAAACTACCATTATTTAATATGATATTCTAAATGAACAAACGGTGCAGCTGGGTAGGAACCTCTTTGGTCCTTTGCTGCATACTGTACTGTGCATTACTGTGCTTAACGGTGCTTTAAGGTGCATTACTGTGCTTAACGGTGCTTTAAGGTGCATTTCTTTGCATCACTATACATTCATTTGCATTACTGTGCAAGCCTATATGGTTGTTTAGTAACATTTTGATGTCCGAATGAATTTAAAATATAAAATTAAAAACTTTAAACAGAGAAACTGGCCGCCTGATAATGAGGAAGCAATTTTGCAGAAGAGAATTCAAAAACGAGGTAAGTACATTAGGAAATTTATGTTTTTCTCGGTGTATGGGGAAAACACGGAAGTATTATCACACGAGTAATCATCAGATTACGTTGTGCCCGCCAGCGGGTTATCGGGGCCATTGCAATGTGTTGTGTTTAGCCATGTGCCAATGCTACTTGTGTTTCCCATTCACAGGGATAAGACAGCCTATCGTAAAATAACCGCACGTGGGCGTGCTTTTAAGTATTTTCTCCCCAGGTACAGCAGACGACTCCGAATGTACACGAATATTTACCGCCGAAACTACTAAAGTTGAAAGAGACATAAGTTACTTGACATGCACGGTGGAGACAGTGCGTCAGCAACTTGATGAACTAGTTTACGAAATGAGCTCCAACGTTTACTTTGTTAACGAAATTGGAGTAAATATGCAAGCCGCGCAAGATATAATACAGGAAAACATGGCTCGAGGAAACGCTACGTTTCGGTCCGTTGTCGCATTGAATCGGACAGTAACGCGGCTTGGCAGTAAGCTGGATCGTACGCTTGCGACGTACGCACGTCGGATCAGTAAAGCACGGAACAAAACGGACAAAGTCGGAACTAAGGTTCTTAGAACGGAGAACATACTCCAAGCAGTGATGCTCAGGCTAGATCGTTTGGAACAGCGGCCGGGAGGTGGGCAGCAACAAATCGAAATTGGAAATCAATCTGTGAACACTGCTCCGGCGATAGCACCCGGGTTACAAGAACAGAGCGATAAAAATAAAGTTATGATAGATCTCCTACGAAGATCACTGGTCAGGACAAGAAACGATTTGACTGGTAAGGATGAAGGATATTAATGTCTTGTGCTCGTGAATATAAAGGGGTGTTGTCACACGGGTAATCGTCAGATACCCCGCGCCTTATTCAGATTTAAGACGTTTTTTTCAATTTGGTAGAAACCAATACTCTACTGGTTTCAGGCAATGCCTGCTAATTTCCTTGCTCAAAGACACAACCGACTAGGTATCCATCAATTTCCAACCTACAACCCTTCGTCTAAAAGGCGACGAACTAACTCACCGCGCTAATCGGTATGATAACTGTCCTCTGCCATATTTAATAAATTGTTTTTTTACAACACGAACTGCATTCGCAGGATTTTCTTCCGAGGGTTGGTTTAATGGGCCGAACGGATATCAATATTACCTGTCAAAGAACGCATTCAGCCGGAACTCTTACGTCCTCTCGCGGCGATACTGCACGAATAAGAACAGCCACTTGGCGTACATCGGAATGAGGGATGAATACACGTTCAGGTGAGGGCTGAGCTTAGTTTGTTTTTTTATTTCGGGCTTTCAAGTTCATCATGGGCTCGTTGATAAAACCTTTTATTTGCATATAATTTTGTGTGTGTATCTTTCGCGTTAACCATGTGCTGTCGTGTGGCTGAACGTTTAACGCGACTTGACAGGACAGGATAGGACATTCATGTTTATCCCCGTGGATGGGAAAACCAAGGGGGTTATCACACGGGCAATCGTCAGATCACCTCGCGCCCATCGTCGGGTTACTGGAGCTATGGCAGTGTGTTGTATATGATAGACACGTTCCTTCAATTTGGTAAAACCCATTAATCCGCTGGGTTCAGGCAATGTCCGTAAAGTGCCTTGCCCAAGGACACAACCTACTAGCTAACGACCAGTTTAATCAAAAACTGGCCTCCTTCTTTCCAAATCTGCAAGGATCAACATATTAGGATAGGATATTCATGTTTATCCCCGTGGATGGGAAAACCAAGGGGGTTAACACACAGGCAATAGTCAGAAAGCCTGAAACACTTCGATCAACACAACTGTGCTCATACGTAATACGAATAACAAACCCGTGGTGTTTCACCCTCGTTTTCCCTTAGAAGCTTTAATAAATTTGAAAAATCTATTCTAGACACTAAAATATTTAGATATCTATAGAGTACACTTTTTAGCCCGGCTCATGACTACATGAAATATTTCAGATACCTATGGAGCACACTTATCGGCCCGGCTCGACACCACTGCGTTTGGATCGGTCTAACCGATTTCGACGTTGAAGGGCGTTGGGTGTGGTTGGATGGGCGGCCTTCGACGTCGTCTTGGACGAACTGGAGGGTCGGTAAGCCAGGAAGAGGTTCCAGACTCGATAATTGTGGCATGATACGCGCGGGAGTGTGGGAAGATGGCCGGTGCGACGGGTATAGGAAGCTGTGCTCGTTCATTTGCGAGCGGAAGATATTTCCATGAACTGTGTTTGATACCATGAACAGCATACAACTGTAAATGCTAATACCCAATCGTTGACCGTATACTGGGGAGCAAATTTTTGGGTTGTCTCAATCGTATCCTAAAATTGAGTTTTTATAACAAAATAATTGTGTCCTTAAAGTTAGATTTTTATAAAAAATAATTGAGTCAGAAAAATGGGATTTTTGTTAAAAACTTGTGTTGAAATTTTTTTTTTATTACATATTAGTATGTTTAAAAGAAGAAATCCGTTTAACCGAAATCGGAGCAACCCTTATGCCCTGACCATCGCTTCTCCGGTAAGCGGTTAATGATTGCGTATTACCATCAAGCATCGACAACGAAAAAACGCAATTTTGTTATAAACAAAACAAACTTAATAAGCTCTTCGTATGATAATAATTTATCGCTTTTTTACTTTTCTAACCTGAAACTTTGCCGATGTACGTTCTAATAAATGTATATATTAAACATGCGGTGCCTTTTTAAGACTCTGAATTTACACATATATATCATCTTTGTATAAGCACTTATTCGTAGAGCGTCGGACTGTTAGCCACGAAATTGATGGCTAGCTCACCGGTTGTGTCCTTGGACAAGGCACTTAACGAACATTTTCTGAAGCCAGCGGATTAATGGGTTTTACCAATTTAAAGAAATATCTCAATTTCACACAACACACTGAAAGACCTCCGGTAACCTGTCAGCGGGGGCAAAGTCGGACGATTTCTCGTGTGTTAACGTTCCTTTCATATTTCCATTCACGGGGATAAACATAAATATCCTATCTCATAGATACTATAAAATATAACCAGGCACCTAAATGTATGGCGGTTAAGTGCGTCGCCTTTTAACCGAAAGGTTGCAGGTGCGAAACTGGTCACTAGCTAGTTGGTTGTGTCCTTGTGAGAGGCACTTCACGGGCATTGAACCCACCGTACTAATGGGTTCTGCCAAATTGAAGAAACGTGTCTATCATATACATTATACAACACACTGCAATGGTTCTAGTAACCCGACGTTAAGCGCGAGGTGATCTGACGATTTCCCGTGTGTTAACCACCTTGGTTTTCCCACTCACGCGGATAAACATGAATATCCTATCCTAAATTCCATATATACATAGTAATTCAGAGCTGAACCCATTAGAAATGTCAATATCCCCTACTTTACCGTAGTTAGAAACCAACTATATACTTGTACAGCTCGCATAATACACCATAATTGTTAAATGACGTAATTTATGAGCAATATTCTACTCTCGGAATAAATCGGACACGTGATTTGATTTCATATTGACGTCACATCAGCTTGTAAGAGGAACAGGCGTTTACGCATTTCGAAGGCGTCCGGAATTTCGGTGTGTTCCTCTCCAAGCAACACGCAAGCACTGCTGGTTAGTTCGGTAAGACAGTCTGAAAATCAGTGTTTCCAGATAAAAAACTGAAGATGATAAGATAAGACATATATTTTATTCCTGTGAATGCTTGACTGAACAGGATAGAATATTCATTTATAGCCATTACATGGAAAAACGCAAGGGGTGATAACGCACGTGTAATCGTCAGATCACGTCGCCCTCAACTTTAGGTTAACGGAGCGATTGCAAAGGGCTGTGTATGATTGAGACTGTGCCAAATTGATATCAGATTCTCCGGGCTGCAGATAGCCGAAAGGGTACAGTTTCGAAACCAGCCTCTAGCTAGTTGGCAGTACTGGAAAAAGATACTTAAAGGACATTGCCGGAACTTAGTGATATAATGGATTCTACAATATAGAAGAACGTCTTCACTTCGCTTAACGACAAAACCGAGGACACAACCGCTTTACCAAACCAAGTTTTGAACAGGTAACTGTTAGATTACGAGGTATGTTTTTAATTTGAATGCTGTGTATGAACCGGTCACGTTAACCATTCCACCACACGACCAGAAAGACCATACGCACCTTCTACATTACACTGTGACGTCATTGAATATGCGACGTCATATCCTCTACGCAAAAGGGCTATCGCTGTAGCGGAAAAGTTCTTCAACGAAGTTCCATCCACCTTCAACAGCCACCGATGCAACCACGTTACGGCGGTAGAGAGCATAACCAAGGATCTGTCGTTCACAACCTCATATTGCGCAAGAGACAGAGTATTGAAAGCCCACGTCACGATTTCGCCATCATGTACTTTCATTATGGTGCTGGAAATAAAATTTGGTAAAATTTTTAGTGGAAAAAGTGGAATTTTTTTTCAAACTTAAATTTTTTTTATATTTTTCTTTATAAACAAAATTGTCCGCCTCTTTTTTATTTTTTGGTCGTTTTATTGTCAGACATGTTGGATATTACATTGCGTGTTTCGACGTCAGTGGATAGGTTGTAAGATCAAAACTGGTCACTTGCTTTTCGGTTGTGTCTTTGATTATAGCACCAAGTGTACATTGCGCGGACTATGGGTTCTACCAAATCAAAGAAACGTCTCAATCATACACAACAAACTGAAATAGCTATAATCCGAGGGAAGGCGCGGGATAATCTAAAAATTACCTGTGTGTTAACGCAAGTGGATATTGTGTGGACGTAGTGAATTGACGAGTTTTATCACAACTTAAGGAATGTAAGACAATATATATGACCGGCATATGACCAAAATCAAAAGGTGTATAAAACTAACTTGTTTTCAAAAGGAAGCCAGTTGGTCACGACTTCTGCGGCTTGTATTGCATATTCCGAGTTATTATGACGTAACAATCGTCCTGTGTGATGTAACAACTCCGCTTGTTCACGTTTCACTGCCGCTCGGATAACCTTGGTGATGGTCGAATCCGATTGGTCGGAAATATTTGAATTTTCAATTTCAGCTTCGGGATTGGTCGATAGATCGATCGATTTTAAATGTTCGAGGCAGCGTTTTTGCGTCATCAAAACTTTACCAAATGAACACTGGGTGTCAGTATCGAGGTCGATTGCGTAATTCCCCTCGGTTGCGCCCGTCAATAGGTGCAAGTTCAATAAAAGGTCAAAGGCAAGGCTAAGCATGTTGCACGCAATTCTGACCGGAACGCGACTCATCAATTCCTTTTGAACACCAGAGTCGAAATTCGCTGAGTCATCGGATGGCGACAATGATTCCCAAATCGTCACGGCGACCTCTATAATTTGCTGAGTCGCGTTTTGGCGCTTCGAAGCGTCAGCGCCGGCGTCAAGCGCCGATAGATCACGCTGTTCCAACGCGATAACGGTCAACCATGCCAGCATAGCTTGGTTGTTAATAAGGTCAAATGCAGCTGCACGTATTTTGCAACATTTCTTGATAACCTTGGTATAATGAGGAGATTAGGTTAGGATACAGTCCGAACGAAATAGGTTGACGGGGTTAGTGCGGCACTATTCAGCCGACAAGTTGCTGGTTCGAAACTGGTCGCTAGCTAGTCACTTGTGGTCGCTAGCTAGTCACTTGTGTAATCATACACAACACAGTGTAATAACTTGGATGGGCACGAGGTGATCTGACGATTGCTTTGTGTCAACACCCCTTGTATTTTCCCATTCACGGGAATAAACATGAAAATCCTATCCTATATGTTTATTACAGTGGGTTTGATGAGTACGGCGTTTATAACGCGGACAATGGTTATATTACCTCATCCCTGTCGTCGAGTTACCAGAGCTATTGCAGTGTGTTGTGTATGAATAAGACGTTCTTTTAGTTTTAAGAGAACCCATCATTCCACTGGGCTTATGCAATTTTCGTTAAGTGGCTTGCCCAAGGGTACAACCACTTAGTTTCAAAACTGCAACCTTTCGGCTGAAAGGTGATGCACTAACCCACAAAAACACAGGGAACCCATATTACCGTCATAACTTGACGCCGAGTGTGGTTATCACTAGTTGGTGAGTTGTAGAAACTGAGCAGAATTCTCATCAATTGACGACGTTCCAACGTATGAAAGTCACCCATATCACGCATGCCTGGTGGAAGTGAAAGATTTTTATTACAAAATTAAATCAATTAACACCAAAAATAAGAATTGTGGGATTATATGTGATTTTGTGTGAATTGACCAGAGTAAAAAAATGTTTATTAGAAAATCGCCCAAAAAATTATAACACTAAAGATGGAATTTCTAGGATTTGTCTTCAGCTAAATGGTTGATGGTTCAAAACCAGTCGCTAGTTGTGTTCGTGTCAAGGCACTTAGCGGGTTTTAATTTAATTTGTGGATTAATTTTTTCTACAAAATTGCGGTGAAGTCTTAATCATACACAACACACTTTAATAGCTCTGCTAACCCGACAGTGGGCGCGAGGTGATCTGACGATTGCCCGTGTGTTGGTTATTTCATTTACAAGGATAAACATAAATATTTTATCCTGATTATAAAACGCAAGATAAAATTTGTAAATTTTGTGCAAGTTTCAAGATTTTATGCAAGTTGTGTAAATTTTAACAAAATGCTAAATTTTCTCAAAAAAATAATAACATTTTTCAAAATATAAATACTGTTTATTTGTCCAAAAAAACAAATACGAACCTGCAATGATGAGGTCCAGAATCCAAGCTCGTTCAATCTTATATTCCATCGCCGAACTACAGAACAGCGCATAGAAATCCGGAACGGCTTGTAGGTCTAACTCCGGTTTGACTAGCAGGTACCGATGGACGCACGAATACATATGCTCATATGGCTGTGGAAATATATACTTGATTAAGGGCCAACACTAAAGGGACGGAAAGAGGGAAGGAGAAAAATTACTCACTAAAACTATGGAAACAAATCTTAACCCTGCATGAAATACTAATCTCGACCCCAAAACTAACCCTAACTTAAATACTAAGTTTAGAAACTAAATCTAATGCCCTAATTTTCATTCTAGTGATAAGTTTCCCCTTTTCTCTTTTTTTCTTCTTTTCGTTTTCTCCTTGATTGAGAAATAATAATTTGTTTTTTTTACCGGGGTACAAATACATCGTGGACAGTTAGCAGCGTTTCGCAAATAAACATGTTCCTATTGCAAAGAAATATATGCTATGTGTGATTGAGCAAATAGCTGTCAACATGTTGTTTTACAGATGTGCAAAAGTCTGGCCAGTAGTTAGCGACACATCATGAATAAATATGCTCTAATTGTCAAAATTAGGCATAAATGAGTCTTTTCACTGGGGGTGCAAAATTCGACTATTGTGGTAATTCAAGTTAATATATGGGTGTGGTTATGAAGATTTTTTTCGGTTTTATGTATATAAACTAAAGAGGTCTATGTATAAATTTAAATAAAAAGCAGCTTAAAATGTTGTTATTTTTACAATTTACTACAATTGTGGGTTTTTGGTCTTATAAATTGGAAGAAGATTCTGCTTCAAACAGATATCGCTCCCATAAATCTTTTTTTACCGAGCTTAGTTTGGAAACCTAAGACCACTTAAGTATGAAATTGTTATATGATTAATGACTGCAGGAATAAAATATTCTTGTTAACCATTCAACCACATAACGGTACCGCGCTTATAATCGTATCCTTAGACAATTCTTCTGTAACATTAACATTATACTATCATCTATAGGAAGCTGATTATACAGAATTGCACTTTTCTTGAAGCACCAAATTCGCTTGCAAATATACTTGCGATTTTGTTACAAAGACATGCGCATCAAATTCTCATTAATGGTCAAAACCATTTAAGTTCAATTTTTCTGTTTTCTAAAAATTCCTAAAGTAAAGTTGCAATTTCGAAACTGGTCGATAGCTGGTGGGTTGTGTCTTTGGGCAAGGCACTTTACGGACATTGCCTGAATCCAACGGATTGAGGGGTTCTAGTGTCTATTATATACAACACACTGCAATAGCTACGGTAACCCGACGGTGGGCGCGAGGTGACCTAACGATCGACCATGTGTAAACCCCCTAGGTTTTCCCATTCACGGGAATAAAAATAAATATCCTATCCTTTCCTACACACACAGTTTCCTTTGACTTCAAATTGTCTCACTCAATAAACATAATGACAACAACACAAAATACCTGGAACATAAGTCTAGTGATTCGAGCAAGATAAACCCCCATAATCGTGGATAGTTTCACCACGTTTCCATCTTTGTATCGGACGGCGTTACGGACACGATCGATCACATATAACGTCAGGTTCTTCTCAGAAAACCTTTGTGCTGTGATGGTTGTAGAAGTTGACATATTTGTTACACGAATTCGGTGGAAAATTAATATATTTTGCAGCGCCAAAAATCATCAAATTTCGGGCGAGTAAGAATTTATTTTTATGTGGAAGCTCATGCAAGTAATCTTTCACATGAGTAACGGGAGTAATTATAGACTCTTCCAGTATTTGAAAGCGCCATGTGTATAATCAAAATGGTCGCAAAAATAAGCACTTGTTTTTTATTCCCCTATATGCCAGACGAATATAAAATGGCATGGTAAACGTTAATTAGCTTTTTATTTGCAAGAGTAAATTCTTACTCGCACGGTGTCAGCCATAGTAGTAAACACGCAAGTGTTACCATGCAGATTTTTGGCCCTGATTTTGTATTATGTTTGCTTAATTCTTTCTTTAATGTGTGACTGTGTGTGTCGACTCATCGCTTTACATTGACTTTAGGCACTAGGTAATTGTAAACCAGTGCTGATACCCCTTTAGTAACCCTACCAATTAATCGAAACATCAAAAAGATGGCAAAAACAACAGTTAAAACACTTTTGTGTTTGACTGTGGATACTAGGTGACCTGGGCCCCGAGCTATAATTCCTTTAATAACCGCACCTACATAATAAACCTTCCCTTCTTACCATAGGCGCCAATTTTTCATTTTGGCAGGGTAGGCTGCATTAAAAAACAGACAGGGCTATTGTCGCCGGAGACACGAAAAATACATCAAATTGTCATAAAAAATATTTTTTTGCATACTGCAACCATATACTGTTTATTTAAGTAATTTAGTAAAACTGTGCTCTTTATGTTGTTTGTGGGATATTCGCAACCTGAACTACAGTCCTTACTATCAGCATAACCGAGTGGTTCTCAATCTTTTTGACCTCAAGGCGAACCCAAGACTAATTACGAACGCGAACGGGCGCACCTTGCATGGGAAGTCAAAACAATATGCCAAATACTCAAAACCTTACAATGGAAAAGAATGAACTAGACACTAACCATTTATTGGTTTATAATTTATGCACACTCTTGTCGTAAATTTACGAAATGCAAGTGTGGCGCACCTAGCTAACTCTTGCGGCGCACCATTTGAGAAACGCTGCCATATGCTATCCACAATATTGAAAACGTAGAGTGGGGAGTTGCAATGCAAGAGTGGCGCACCTGGCTAACCCTTAAACCTCTCCTACTTACCATCAGCATGTTGGTAGTACCGTGCGATGCACGAGGCCGCCATGTTGCGCAGATGTGCACAATGGCTCGACAAGCACACATAGAGGTACCCTAGCGCTCCTTGCTGAAGGAACGCGCGGCAATCGACGAGATTTTCAGGCAACAGGAGCTCACGTAGCGCAGGAACGAGAAAGCAAGGGTCGTATACGTCGCTTGTTGGGGTCTTGAAATTCGGGGTGGGGCCTGGGGAAAATGAAACTATGTTTTCTGCATGCAAAAACGTTCGAGCTTCCTGGCTACCTAATAAGCCTTGGTGAATCTTATACAAAGTGTTCGATGTTTGTTTCTTAACAATACAAAGTGTGTATCGTTTGTTACCGAGTCACTTCGACGGTGGGCGCGAGGTGATCTGACGATTGCCCGTGTGTTAACCCCCTTGGTTTTCCCATTCAAAAGGATAAACATAAATATCCTATTCCTATCCTACACTCTTTGTAAATCTGATAAATAGGATAAAAAGTGAAACAATAAAACAAATCATCATAAAAAAAGTTAAGTAAATTCGTACCTGAGTCGTGTAAGATCATTCTACGTCTTATAGGGAACTCCTCCATACTTTTGATCATGATCTCACTATTTATACACGCTGTGGGTGGGGTAACTATGTTAGTTACATGTTTTGGTGAAAAATAAACAACAAGTTTTCATAAAATGAAGCGTCCAAGTCAAAAATATAAAAGTCGAAAATTTTAAACGTAATATGATATTTACATGTTTTGGTAAAACAGAATCAAGTTTTCATCAAATAAAACGACAAAGTCAAAAATGTTAATTCTAACTTTTTTATCGAAACTGGTCGCTGGCTAGTCGGTTGAGACCTTGAACAAGGCACTTAACGGATATTGCTCGCACCCAGTGGAATGATAAGTTCAACCAAATTAAAGGAATGCTTAATCATACACAACATGCTGCAATAGGTCCGGTAACCCGACGTACAATATAACCTTGCGTTACCACCCCAAAATCCACCCTATGCTATAACCCACCCGACAGAGAACACCCCCCTCCACAATGAAGATTTAAACCCACCTAATATCCTGTTCGGGGTTGGTTTCTTGTACAGTGTTTCCGATGCATTTCTCTGTGCGTGGTACGACTCCAGCGCAGTGTTGCCAAATAAAAACGGTTTATGGGCGACCATAGACATCCCATTTGACTCATAGAATATCATTATCTAAAAAAGAAGAAAAAAATTGGAATCGGATAGATTAGGGCTGTTAAAAAAGGGATGAAATTGAAGATTAAACTGTGGACAAGATGTTCTGTTTATCTGCATTGGGCAATAAAGAGAGTTACATAATCGGAAAACATCACATTACCCTCATGTCCACCATCAAAGTAGCTAGACAAAGAGTTCCTGTTCGACTAATTAAACCACGGAACTCAAACAATGTTCGTTAATTGCATGAGAAATAAGACAATAAGCTAATGGATTTTAAATATACAAGGATAGTATGCCCATGTGTTACCCTCATTAATGGAAAATGTAAGGGGCTTTATCACTGGTAATCGTCAGATCACCTCGTGCCCACCATAAAGTTCCATTAATCCCAGGTATGGGCAACATACGGCCCATGAGCTGGGCCTTGCCTGTGAAGAGATTTTGACCGGCTCACAGACTGTATCTAACCATACCCTGTAATTAAGATATTGAATACTATTTATGTAATAATCCGGCCCACCAAGAACTTTATTTTCTTACATCTGGCCCACCGACTAGAGAAGTTGCCCACCCCTTATTAATCTACTGGGCTTAGGTAATGTCCGCTAATTGTCTTACTAAAGGACACAACCGACTAGCTCAGCGGTTCTCAAACTGAGGTCCGCGGTCTTTTGGGGTCCGCGAGACAATTTTCTGGGACCACAAAGCACCTTTCAAAAATTAAAACGACGTTCTTGAAGAAAAAAAATTGTGTAAAATTAAGTTTTCACGCAACTTTTCTTCCAATAAACTTGGAAGAAAAACAAACACAATTTGTCATGAAAGCTTACAGACCACATAGGCATTTATGACATCACAAGAAGCTATTTGATGTAACATTAGTCCAATTCAAAAGTACCAACAAGCCTATCTGAGACTGCAGAAGTACTATATTAGGAAATAGGAGTAAACATTTTAAAAAATGCCAAGGTTAGGGGCGTCTGGTTTTTCCTTAAGCCATGCATACGGGTTAATATGTTTTGTTTTAGAATTTTAACGTTGCTAAATTTTTCGTTTTACTAACCTATTTTTCAAGGGGACCGTGAGTCATTTGAGAACCGCTGGACCAGCTAGTAACCAGTTTTGATTCCACACCTGTTTAATTATAAGGCCTTGCACTCTACGAACAAGCTATTTGGCCAGACATTTTACCTAAAGTCCCAAACAAACCACCTCCTACAACCACCACAAACCACCCCCACAAATCCACATCACCCCCCACCTACCTGTAACAAGCACTGATCGATTTCCGACAATGTACCATGGTATGCTGGAAGGAGGTATCCGAAATCTCGCGCGTTTAAACACGATTTATCGCACGACACCACGAGTTTGTGTAGAAGTTGGACCAAGCTTAACTTTACTTCGTCTTTCTGTAAAAAATTGTGTTAGAATGTTAGAGTTAAGTTTATTTTTCGCTCTGTTATTAGATTAAAGAAGAATGGCCTAATCGCTAAGGAGAAACTACAGTAGTTAATCATGTGAGTAAATACCCTTATTATAACAGGGGAAAAAGCAGATGCGACAGTAAAACCTAATTAGGGCACCACCAAACTGCCTTAGGTTATAACCAAATCATTTTTGGTCCAGCAGATTAGCTTACTTATACAGCTTTAAACAGTGAACTGAAAGGTTGCTTGTTGGATCGAAACCAGCCTACCAGCTAAATTTTCGTATAATTATATGTGGCCGCTAAAAAAACAAATAAAAAAAATAAATAAAAATTGAAAAAATAATTGTTTATAAAACAAATTACACTATTAGACTAAGCCTCTTAGAAAAGTGTGCGGTAAAGCGACCCGTGCAATGGGGGAGTCAACTTTAGGAGAAGGGGTGGCCCGGAAAGTGTGGGCCACAGTGGAAAAAGAAAAACCCCAAAAATGAATTTCACTAAACATCCACTTCTGTATTGACCAGGTATTCTAATTATTATAGGTGTGAGATTATTTCTTGCTATTTATAACTAAATAACAAGCTAAGTAGACGTGTAAAACTTAATTCAGTTTCATTTAAATGTCACAAGTTGAATAAAGTCAGATAACAGATAACATAAACTTCTTACTTGGTCATTATGTTGTAGGAGCGTATCTATGAAGTGCGAATGGGTGGTGAGCATGTTAAGTACAGTGGTGACGTTGGTTGTCATATTCTTCATGGTGGGAACACATCTACTCAGGTAGTTTAGCACTGTAGGGTTGTGTAGCTGGTACCTGGGTGGGGGAGGGGGGGGGTTGGTGGGTTAAGTTTTCGGGGTGTATGCAGAGGTAGGATAGGATATTCATGTTTATGCGTGGGGATGGGAAAACGCAATGGGCGTTTGCACCAGGGTAATCTTTATATTACCTTGCGCCCACTGTCAAGTTACGCCCATTGCACTGTGTTTTGTATGATTAAGATGTTTCTTTAATTTGGTAGAACCCATCACTCTATTGGGTTCAGGCGATGTCTGTTAATAGTCTTTGCTTAAAGACACAATCGACAATTTAGAGATCAGTTCCAAACCTGCAACCCTTTAGCTGAAAAGCGTAGCGCTGACCCACCAAGCTAATCGGTCAGACAAGATTTTAAGGTGTGTGTGGTTTGTCTTTATTAAGGTTGAATTGTGTACAAATATATATGGTCAGGACTTTGAAAATGTGGCACAGATGGACAGGTGGTGTGCTTATTAAGGTTATTTGTGTACAAATATATATATGGTCAGGACTTTGGAAATGTGGCACAGATGAACAGGTGGTGTGCTTATCAAGGTTGATTTGTGTACAAATATATGATTGGGACTTTGGAAATGTGGCACAGATGGACACGTGGTGTGCTTATCAAGGTTGATATTTGTACAAATATATATGGTCAGGACTTTGTAAATGTGGCACATATGGACAGGTGGTGTGCTTATCAAGGTTGATTTGTGTGGAAATGTGACACAGATGGACAGGTGGTGTGCTTATCAAGGTTGATTTGTGTACAAATATATGATTGGGACTTTGGAAATGTGGCACAGATGGACAGGTGGTGTGCTTATCAAGGTTGATATGTGTACAAATATATATATGATCAGGATTTTGGAAATGTGGCACAGATGGATAGGTGGTGTGCTTATCAAGGTTGATTTGTGTACAAATATATATGATCCAAACTCTGGAAATGTGGCATAGATGGACAGGTGGTGTGCTTATCAAGGTAGATTTGTGTACAAATATATATATGATCAGGATTTTGGAAATGTGGCACAGATGGACAGGTGGTGTGCTTATCAAGGTTGATATGTGTACAAATATATATATGATCAGGATTTTGGAAATGTGGCACAGATGGACAGGTGGTGTGCTTATCAAGGTTGATATGTGTACAAATATATATATGATCAGGATTTTGGAAATGTGGCACAGATGGATAGGTGGTGTGCTTATCAAGGTTGATTTGTGTACAAATATATATAATCCAAACTCTGGAAATGTGGCATAGATGGACAGGTGGTGTGCTTATCAAGGTTGATTTGTGAAAAATATATACGATCAGTACTTTAAAAGGAAAATGCAAAAACTTAAAAAATAACTAACTTCAAACTTGCTTTCACAAAGGCAGTCCAGTTGTCATCAGTGATTCCAAAACAGTGTTGCCCACTTTCAAATATGGTAACATCCAAAGCATTGATTATAAATAGGATGAGATTAGGTTGCGCATCACTGGATTTAAAACACTGCACGGCAAGCTGCGCAAGGGAATTTAGGACGGTGTCTCTGGGGGTAAATATGTGGGGTTAAATTGAGTTATCTGGGGGTTAAATCAAATTATATGGGGGTTAAATTGGTTTATCTATGGGGTAAGTCGGTTATTTGAAGGTAAATCGTTTTTGACAGTAAATCGAGTTATTTGGGGGTAATTGGGTTATTTGAGGGTCAATCGGGTTATTTTGGTGTAAATTGGTTATTTGGGGGTAAATCGGGTTATTTGTGTGGTAAATTGGGTTATTTGTGTGGTAAATTGAGTTATTTTGGGTAAATACGGTTATCTGGGGGTAAATGGGTTATTTGGGGGTAAATTGGGTATAACCACAAGATACACAAGCAATACGCAAGATATGAAGATGGTAACTAGCTAGTTACAAAATATGAGTTTATCCCAATATATTAATATTCTGATAAGACAGCTGGTTTCATATTAAGTCAGTCCAAAATAGTGTTGGTCTAGGTGGTCACATTTAAGATAACCTTATCATAGAATCTATTAACCTCGATCAAATAAAAAGCTAAGTCGAAGGGCTGCAGATTCAAAACTGGTCACTAGCGAGTCGGTTGTGTCCTTCGGCAAGGCACTTAAAGGACATTGCCTCAGCCTACTGGATTTAATGTGGTTGATTGAATTGAAGGAAAGTCTCAATCATACACAACACACTGCAATAACTCTGTTTTCCGACAAAGGGAACAAAGTAATCCCATTTGGTAACACTGCTTGCATTTTCACATTCACAGAGATAAAAATGCCTGGATTTTGGTTAGGTTGAAAAAAAGGGCAAATTTGAACATAATAGAAATACCTCAACTTTGAATATCCCTCCTCTTCTATTGTACTTTGATGCTGGAGGAATGATTGGACACATCTCCATCTGCAAGGTAACATGAGGTAATGAGCTTTGTTCAACTGGTTAGTCTGGTGGATTAGTGCATGGCCTTTCAACTAAAGGGTTGCAGGTTCGAAACTAAGCCATAGCTAGGTAGAGCTGTGCGTAATTGATCAAAGCTTTATTACGGAATTTCGCCGACTAGGGATTACAGATAAAAAATTGGCACGAATCCAAGATCCTGTGTATTTACCGCGATTTTGATTATTCCCACCAGTACTTCGAACTATTTTACTCGAACAAAAATAAAAAAATAAAACTTACCAACCGATACAATGTGTTTCTTAAGGGTATGTTCCAATATTAATATTTAAAAATAATAATTTATAAGTAATAAATTTGTCAATAAAAAATATTTGTTAATAGTCCTATCAACCCACCTGACTTTAAAGTTGGAAGTACCCTGGAGAAAGTCTTGGAGAATTTTTCCAAATTTCTTTAAATCCTTTTTCCCCAAAACACCAGCATTTAGTAGATGGATAAAAACATTCACTGGAATAAGTTGGAGTTAAGAGACGGGAAATCCACTATTTAAAGACTTCTCGTTATCAACTAGTAACTATGTGTATGTAAGGTCTGAGGTTGTGGGTTGAGCCCGCTAATGTACAATCGTCAGATTACCTTGTGCGCCCATTGCCGGAGCTATTGTAGTGGGTTATGCACAATCATTTCTTCAATTTAGTACAAATTAATCTGCTGGGTTCAGTCCGTTAAGTTCCTTGCGAAAGAACACAACTGACTAGCTAACGACCAGTTTCTTTTGGTTAATAGGTGTTGCCATGTTTTATTAATCATACTGTAATAACAAGACCCAACTACTACTACAGAACACAAAAAGCACCATATGCTGACCCAATCATTATAAGTTTTGAATCGGACCCCAAATAAAAGTAAAAAGTACACATACTTTTATATTCATCCATCTTTTTATCAGGTTTCGACATTTCTGAAAGCAGTGTTTCCCAGTAAAAACGTTTTACTTCTTTCAACACCTGCTCCTTTAATTCTCTGTGAACAGTGTGCAACACTGACGATAAAATTTCGATTTTCGAGTCTAAGTGCTTTTCTCCTAAGTACAGGGGAGAGTTTTCGTCACAGAGTGAGAATAAAAATAAAGATCTTAAATCTTCATTGTTCTGAAGTAAAACCTGAAAAAAATAAAAATCTAAAAAAAATATTTTTAAAACTATATTAGGGCCCTGTAGTTTAATAGTTTAATAGTTAAGTTAAAAAAATTCTGAAGCAATAAACACAAAAAAATCGGTTAACTTTCTTTAATTTTTTAGCCGTTAAAATAACAAATAATGCGATAACGCATGAACTAATGCTTAGAACGAGATACAACCAAAGTTATTAAACTAAAATTGGTTAACTTTTTTTAATTTTTTAGCCGTTAACATTACAAGAAATGCAATAACGCATTAACTAATGCTCAGAACAAGATACAACCGACGTTATTAAACTACCTTAAGCAAATTGCTGGAAGACAAACATGGATCCATACACCACCATTTAAGCAATTCATTCTCAGCCAGAAGAGAGAAAGTTGGAAAATGTTTCAAAAACATCATCAAAGAATCCGTCAATAGTTTGTGATGGTCAGAGTTTATTAAGATCTTGAAAACACCGGCGATGGTGGTTTGGTCAAGAATATCGACTTTAGGACTTGGCATGTTGTCTATGTGAACGAGCAAGCATTCAAATGACCTGGAATGTTGGGTTGTTTATTTTGGTTTATATCAGTGGTTCTCAATCTTTTTGACCTTGTGGCGTACCCAAGACCAATTATTACCGCGAAGAGGCGCACCTTACATGGGAAGTCAAAACAATATGCAAATGACTGAGAATGTTACAATGGAAAAGAATAAACTAGACACTAACCATTTAGTAGTTTATGATCCATGTACCTTCTGTCATAAATTTACGAAATGCAAGTGTGGCGCACCATTTGAGAAACACTGGTTTATATGAAGTTTTAATGGGCTTGTTACAAAGTGAAATTGTTTTTGAAAAGAAATTCTTATATGCATTATTGAGTTTTAGCAAACAGTTTAATTGCTTTTTAAATTTTGATCACATATTGTTCGGCTGTTTAATTTCACAGAGTTTTTAATGAGCAAAGTTTTGAACCTATCATAAGGTTGTTATTAAGACCGTTTTTGAATAGAAATGGTTATATCCTTTATATGGAAAGATCAAGATAGCCATTCAGCCTTACCACCAAGCGTCAGTAGACCTGTCTGTTTTATTCTACTGGACTAAGTTTGAATTAGTAATTGGCTTATCACTGAAACTGTTTTTATATTAAAAATATTATATGAATTGGTCGCTCACACCTTGGGATATGGAAAAGTTCGATGATTTATAATCGGTCCAGATAGGTAAAGTTGCACAACATATTTAAATAAAAAAAACATCAGTTATCTTGTGCTAACAGTCTATTTATCAAAGTGGTAAACACTATTGTAGTGGGTCTGATTATTACCTGAAAGCTTGTTGTTTAGGGTCAAGCAATTGCTAAGTCGGTTGAATCCTTGGACAAGGCACGTAGCAGACATTGCCTGAACGCTAAACCCAGTGGAATAAAAGTGTCAAAACTCTCAATGATACACAACACACTGCAATAACTTCAGTAACCCAACATTGGGTGCGAGGTCATCTGACGATTGCACATGTGTTAACGTCCCTTGTGGTTTCCCTTTTATAACGCATAGAGACTCCAACCTATAACCCAAGAAAATGCCAGAAATCTTTTTTTACCCCAAGACACCCCTAATAAACATGAGTACCTCATCCTATCCACCCCACTCACCATGCAATAATCTGAACCTCATTCAGCAAGATGCGTCGGTCAACCACATTCGCCACAACCTTGGTCATAATCTGAAGATAGAAGTTCAATATAGATGTGAATAATGTCTGAGTCTATTTCATACTTAGATCTTTTTGGTGAACTGAAGGTACTGAAGGAACATCTCAATTATACACAACACACTGAAATATCTTCTGTAACCGCAGGGTAATTTAACAATTGCCGATGTTCTTGCATCCCTTGCGTTTTTCATTCACAGGGATTAAACTTAAAAATCCTGTTCTATTTTAGCAATGTAAATCTGTCACTCCACCTAGACGTAAACTCATGGGTGCTTTGGTCCCTTAAAACATGGGTGGGTAACTTCTTTAGTCGGCGAGCTAGATGTGGGAATATTAAATTCTTGGTAGGCCGGATTTTTACATGAATAGTATTCAATATCTCAATTACATGTTTGTTCCCTAATACCCACATCACACATCACAGGGTATTGTAAAAAGTCTACATGGCCGGTCAAAATCCCTTCACCAAGCGGACACGGGTTGCACATACCTGCCCTAAAACCACTAATATGAGGTAAAATATAGCATAATAGGACTTAATATCAATGTTGGTATAAGTAAAATGTTAGATATTTTCTTTAAAACCGTTTTAAGTTTCAGTTTTCATACCTTTCATAAAACAATTTTATCTAAATTCACTTACTTTTACTAAGTCATTCAACACAAGGTGTTGTTTTAACCCCGTGAAAGTCTTGACCAGAGAATTTGAAAATGCAGTGTCACCAAAATCTTGCTGCATCATCAAAGTCTCAGTCAGTCTGACAAAATATGAGTCGAGAAATGTTCGCGCTTTTTCGCCATTTTTCCGACAAAATGACACTTCCTGTGATAACCTGTCCGTTATAGAAATCCAAAGCACATTGCTATTATCACTTGGAAGAAAATACTGGAAAAAAACTCCAAAAATGTTTTCAGATAATTCCAAGTAAAAATCGTTTG
>CH003233.1:151373-175788 GCA_000149265.1 Ciona savignyi | reverse complement strand
AGATAATTCCAAAGTAAAAATCGTTTGATTTTATGCTTGATGATTCGGCAGTGTTTACAGTTAAATTTTCTTCCTCATCCGCAGTGTTTTCAATCAATTTTTGTTCAGTGGTGCGTGAAAGATGTTCAGATGCATTTTCAGATTCGTCGGCAGTGTTTCCAATCATATTTTCACAAACAAAAAGATGCAGTGAATCGAAGATCAAATTACACAGTTGTGCAACACTGCCCATTCTTATTTCATTCGAACCGGACCTCAAAAGACCCGACATACATCCCACAAGTTTCGCGAATTTTACAACGACTCGATTCTTTTGAATTTTATCCATTGACTCAGCAATTTGGTCATGACCAAATAAGGCGTCTGTTGTCAAATTCTCAGGAAATTTAATTTTCGCCGTTTTTTTGACTTTGGTGCATTTCAAAACCTCGTTAAACCACTGTCGTAGATCTTGAAATCCATCTGGAGATATTTCGAGCAGAAAAGTTGGACTTTCTTGAGAAAGTTGTTCGTGCAATGTCAACAGATTCGGGAATCGTGACAATTCAACCTAAGAAAAAAAAATCTTAAATTTTTTTAAAAATTTGGAAAACTGAAGTTGTTCCTATAGGGTTTACCATACGGGGTTGATTACTAGCTTTTCGTGTCGCCGCATGGTAAACCCTATAGGGGGCGACTTTGTTTTTCATGTCGGATAATACCGAGGTAAGGGAAAGGGAAAAACCCTTGTTGACAATTCAACCTGAGAAAAAAAATATCTTTTTTAAATTTTGAATTTAAAAGATTTTTGAGTTTTAATATCTTAAACATTATTGAATCATTTTACCAAGAAAATTTGTTTATATGATTTTTTTGGAAAAATATATTGTTATAATCAGTAGGACAAATAAAACAGACTGCAAAAAAAAGTGCAAAACGGGAAAAGCAAATGCAAGACAGCGACTGCACCAAATATTAAAGTTAAAAATAAGTTGCACAACAAAACCTAAACTAAATAGTTTAAGAAAAATTGCTGTAAAGTCTCCGAATGACACTGGTTATATCCTCTATAATTTTTTGTTAAATCATCTACAAATATACTGTAACCAGGATAGAATCCATCCAACCAACACCCTACTTACATTGCTGAGTAATTTTCTCACCACCCCCTGATATTTCTCTTGGTTCTCTGAGAAAACTTGTAAAGTAGCAAGCTCGTGTATTGAACATGAGAGAAACCTAGGAGGTACAACCTAAGATGATGCTTGGAAAGAGCATTATATGCAACTTGTGTATATCGGCAGGATAACTGGCTGGGTTGGGGTGTCGCCTTTCAGCTAAAACTGATTGTGTTCCTAAGCAATGTACTTACCGGACATTGCATGAACCTGTGAATTAATGGGTTCTACTAAAAAGTAGGAATGTCTTAATCATAAACAACACACTGTAATAACTAACCCAACATTGGGCGCGAGGTAATCTGAAGATTACATGTGTGAGAACCCTTTCATTATTACAAGGTAAGGTTATCTGACAGTCATACTCGTGGGATATCACTTAATGTGTTTTCCCAATTCCCCGGATAAATAGAAATACCCTAGTTCTGACTTTACCAGCGTACATAGTTCTTTAGCATATTTATCCCATATATATGGTTTGATAAAACAAAATCTTCATGATTTATTTTATCATTGTATGAATACTGTATGAATACAGCAGGCGAAAGAGTGCGTGTAGACGAGGTAACCTGACGATTGTACCCACCCACCCCATGTACCCACCCCATGCACCCACTCCATGCACCCACCCCATGCACCCACCCCATGCACCCACCCCATGTACCCACCCCATGTATCCACCCCATGTATCCATCCCATGTATCCCACCCCATGTACCCACCCCATGTACCCACCCCATGATATCCTACCCCATGTCACACCACCTATCGAGTAGCTTCAACCTGTACTTCATTCTCCACCCCCTCATCGCAGATGATGAAGATGTTCGATCATACGATTCGGCGTAGTGAAGAAGGAGGCAAAGAGAATATCAGCGTTGCTTGGTGGGTAGTAGCATTCGTCTGTGTGGGGTAACTGTTTAATCCTCTGTCATCGAAATGTGAGAAAAGGGGTTATTAATACACTATTCCGTCCAACTAGGGTGAAAGGGGTGATAGGGGTAGTTAGAAACAAAAGAATAATCCAAAGGTACAAAGAAATTATAAGCCAGAGGAACAAGGGAATAATGAGCCAAAGCATAGTGGGCCAGGCCTTGCTTATAGCAGTTTTCTCCAAAGTATGGGTTGCGGCCCCACGTGGATGGCCTGAAATTTTTGTGGGGTTGTCATAGGTCGCCATATGCCCACAGTTTTGTTTAAATGCATTTAACTTATCCAAGAATATGCGGTTCAACAATGGATTATGTTGCTTCTACCTGGATCTTTGGTAATGTTAACTATTTGTTAATTATTTGTATTAAGGAAAAGGAGGGAATTTTACGAACAAATGTGCCAAGGGGGAATGGTGGGTCAGGGGTTGAGCTCAGAGTAATTGATCAAAGTTGTATTACGGAATTAAGCTGGCTTAGTTACATAACACCATAATTCTTTTTGCCATTTAGATTCTTCCTACCAGTGGTTCGAACTATTTTACTTTAACAAAAATAAAAAAAAAACTTATTTTGCCAAGATTAAAACAAGGAATTGATCAGAAAGTATATTTACAACAACGTGCAATTTCCATTTGAATAATTACGGAGAGATGCGGTGATTTGGGTAGTATGTTTAACCCTCTTTTATTGGACATAGAAATTTATGAGTCATTATTAAAAATCAAAAATATTTAAAAGTTATACAGTTTCTATCTGTCTGGGGTAAAAGCGATTTGGAAGGGGTTGTTAAGCAAAAGGTTTTCAGAAATAATTGGCCAGGGGTTGCTTGGTGGAAAAAACATTCGTTTATGGGGGTTACTTAATGGGTAAAAACATTCGTCTATGAGAGTAACTATTTAACCCTTTATTATCCGATATTCTAATTTAGGGGGCAGGGGTTGATGTTGTTGACAACTAGTTAAGTTATATCCAGGTGGAAAAATAGGACAAATACACATTATGGGATAGGTTCATAGTAGGGGTGTAAAATTTTGTTTTTAAAGGTTTACCGTCAACGTCACGTTAAATTTTAACTGTTAAGCCGTTTTTTTAACAAGATAAGATACTATGCAAGCTCTGTGGTAAAGAAATCAATTAACGGTTAACCGATTATTGTTACATCAGTTAACCGATTTTTAAATTAACTGTTAATTTGCAGCGCTAGTTCATAGTTTATAAAAACAAAGGGTAGTTACAGAAAGTTAAACAAAATGTCGACAAACGACTCAACTATACATCATAAAAAGCAGAAAAATAACAAGTCTCTTACCTTGGTCTTGCATCTGCTTATTCTCACTGCTGTTCATTCCGACTACAAAGTCATCAGCCCACACGTCGATTGTGTCTATGTGAATTTCGGGAATATTGTCCCAGAAACTTTCGTCCGGTTCGCCATTGACCATCTCGTATTTTTCTGCCGTGTCGCACGACGCGGCAAAAGTAAGCTGCTCAGCGTACCTTGAGGTTAGTAATAAAAAAGTAAATAAACAGCTGGGTGGCCGAATGGTAAACATGACCGATTCATATTCTGATTTCCACCAGATTTAAAAACTTAGCCTTAGTAAAAATGTCCCTTACAAAAAAATAATTATGGTTTATTAATTGCTTTGGTTTGGGCTTGCCACTTAGGAGATAGTGTCAAACCCCAGTTAATTAAATGGATTGGATGAAACATTAATATTGTCTCAATCATACAAAAACACTACAATAGCTCTAGTAATCCAATGACTGGGGCAAGGATTTGGATGATTGTCCTGTTATTTACTCTCCTTTTCTTATTTACCGGAATACACAAAAGAATCCCTAGAAAATTTTTAATTCTCTAGAGCATCACCGTAGTTAATGTAATAGCGATATAAGGTTGGCAGAATCAAATTAGTGCCTTACTAACATCAGATATATGCGTATTATACATTGCACTTTTAAAGAAAACTTTCAAAGAAACTTAATGTGATTACTGTATTGATTTCATGAAGTTAAAAAGAAACCACAGAAACCAACCTGTGCGGACGTTTTGCCACGTTCGCTGCCGCGTCGTCCATAAACTTAAGCAAGAAGTCGCCAGTGTCAACTTTTGTGGCAATTGACGCTTGCCAAAACCATGTACACAACTCCTCACCTTGTTTGACGGTGAAGAGATCGTTTAAAATCGAAACCTGGAAGAAGAGGAGGTTTAATAGGGATATTCAAGAGACATCGGGCCTGGTGGTTGATGGTGGGAAAAGACAGTGTACCAGCAAAAGAAGAAAAAACTATTTTTAATTTTAATTTTGGCCTCAAAAAGTAAGTTGTAATTTTAAGTTTAAATTAAAATTTTCGCCTAAAATGTTCAATTTCAATTTTTGCTTCAAGAAGTCATATTTTAAATTATAATTTAAAAATGAAATATATATTAGTAATATAGGCTTTTTAGAAGAACTAAGTTTATAAAAACGTATTTTTACATTTTTTTTAATTTTTTTTTTATAATGCTAATTTTGATACTAATACCTTTATGATTTAGGATAGGATATTTATGTATCCTTGTCAATGGAAAAAAGCTGAATATGTTTGACATGTTTCCTTTATTTTGGTTGAAGTGTAGAACCCATAAATCTACTGGATTCAGGTGAGGTCCGTTTAACACAACCGACTAGTAAGCGATCACAACAAATCAGACAACCAACACCGCAATAACACCGTCAACCTACCTTAATAGCTAGTTGAACGGCGAGTGAAAACGCTTCTTTTGTATTTTCAATTGTCTCATCTTTCAGCTGGTTCAGAATGATCCACAGAAGTTGAAAATAAGAAGTTTTCTTTATTTCACCCTTAAAAACAACGATATTTTTTTCAATTTGGTCATTTGTATTGTAAATAATAATATACCCTAAAAAACCTAAAGAAAAAAATATTTTAAAATATTTTTACCCAAAAAGTTATAAATTTTGTAAAAAAATTTCCTCAATAGCTTGATATCCTTTTTTTTAACTATGCATGTTTACCCAAAGAAATTAAAATTTTTATACACTTTTAAGTGAGTAAACATTTCTAAAAGAAAACATGCTGAAAAATCGGCCTCTTATATAGATTTTTTTCAGGAAAGCGACAGATTCCTAGTGTAACACAGGAAAAACAGAGTAAAATCTAAATGTGAATAAAAGGCAACCATAATTGAAACTTTTATCCAAATTAAAAAAAAATTTAAAATTCTTCAGCTTACCTTTCGAAACCATTTATACTTGTGCGCTGCTGAGTATAAGATCTCTATGGCATGCTTGAACTCCCCACCACTGGTGGCAGTAGAGTGCACTCCATGCAGAAGACGAGTGAAGTCAAAGGAACAATGCTCGAAGTTCAATGGGAAATTCTGGGGGGATTGTCACCATTTTAATGACAATGGCTCAGCAGGTTTGGATTTCGATACCAGTTTTTTCACGATTTTAAATACGATGGGACAGGTTTGGATTTCGATACCAGTTTTTTCACGATTTTAAATACGATGGGACAGGTTTGGATTTCGATACCAGTTTTTTCACGATTTTAAATACGATGGGACAGGTAGGGATTATGATACCAGTTTTTTCACGATTTTAAATACGAAGGGGCAGGTTTGGATTTCGATACCAGTTTTTTTATGATTTTAAATACAATGGGTAGTTGTGGGGTATTAATTAAAACATAAAAAATTATCTGGTGCACAACACCTTTTTTTACCGAGCCAAGTTTATAACCCAAGCTGGCTGGTGACTGGGACTGAGTCGGTCGCGTTAACCATTCGGCCACACTTTTTTGTTCGAGTAAAATAGTTCGAACCACCGGTAGGAATAATCAAAATCACGGTAAATACATCATTTTTAGTTGTTTGTTTAAATAACGACAACGTTATAAAAAGTATGAAATCACGGAATTATGTAACTGAGCTGGTGTAATTCTGAACTACAACTTTGACCAATTACGCCCAGCTTTAAACCACCCTTACCCACAATAACCCCCCAACCGACAATGATTATTCTGACCCACAATAAACTCCCCCAAAACTGACAATAATCATCCTTACCCACGATAACTCCACCCCTAACTAAAATAACCCCACCCTAACCCACAATAACCTACTAACAAGTAATACCCCACTCATACCACATAAACCCTCCCCCCAAACCCAAGATATCCCACTCACCTTCTGATACAGCGCGAGAGATTGCAGCAACATCTCCTGCGTCTTCACTATCTTGCTCTCTAGCTTCATCGAGTGGGTCCACGCCGATACAAGCGAACCGATGTCCGGAAATTGCTGGAAATGGAAGAAATTATTTTGGCCCCCAGTATTAAATTCTCTCATCATGTGAAGGCTTTAGCGTCTGGACACACTAAACTATTGCTATACTCTCAATTCTAAGAAAAACCAATGGTTAAAAATCTAGACGAAATTATTAAGTTTTTGTCGAGTTGAATTCCAGTTCTATGTTTCTGGCTTGAAGTCAAGGTTACCTCACTGCCAAGGTTGGGCACATATACCTTGCGAATAAGCCCAACTGAGTGGGTTAGGCTTCGGACTCAAAGTGCATCAATTTTCAATTAGCGTAAGTCAAAAGTGTAGCGTAACTGGACTATGTGCATACACTAATACAAAATTAAAATTACCTTGAGTTACAATGTCTCGTTGATAAAAACATATCACTGCTGTTTATAACGATCAAAAACAAATAAAAGTTGTGCAAAGTGTTGATGTGCTTACGGACTCATTTAAACCTTCCACGGACTCATTTGAGACCGCGGACTCGGGTTGGGAAACATTGACTTAGAATAAGACCATAAGTCCATAACTGATTATAAGAACATCAACAATACTTATTCCACAAAAACTTGAACAATCATCATATGTGTACTTACTTTTACCATTGCTTCTACCAAATCCAATTTCAATTGCATTCGGTAAGAACCGGAATAAACTGATTTAATCCAGTTTTCATCATTTGTGATGAACTCCATTGTTCTTTGTAATCTTTGTAGGGAAGCAATTAGGATCTGCAGTCCTTTGGTCTGGACCTTGTTATCTGCGTGCTGGATAGCTTGGTGGGTTAGTGTGTTGCCTTTCAGCTGTAGGGTTGCAGGTTCTAAACTGGTAGATAGGTCAGAAGTGTCATTTGACATTTTGTGTTAATGGGTTCTTTTAAAATTAAAATAGCGTCTTAATTCTATACAACACACTGTAATGGCTCTTGTAATCCGACGGTGGGTGTGGGGTAATCTGACAATTGCCCCTGTTTCTTCTGTTTTCCTAATCATGGGGTTTAATGTTCGTTTTTCTACGGGAACAGGAAAAGACAGCAAAACAAATGGTGACTAAACACTGTCTAAAACTAATTGTAAATATATTAATTACACAAACACCAAGTAGTAAAACCACATACTTGGATAGCTGCCTTAAGAGTGGCCCTTTTAAAACACGCTGGAAGTATTGAAGGAGCAACCATTTGGACGAGTTTTTCAGCGGTGAAATTCGGGTTAGAAGCTGTTGACCTCAGTTTTGTAGCGTCTGTCATTGCAGGAGGGATTGAAGGTTGAGCATCGTAGATTTGTTGGACCAGAGCGCTGTTTTCGAACCATCTGTAGGGTTGGTAGGTGTTTAATCTCAACGTATAGACTAAGTTCGGCCAGTTAGCTCGATGCACCAGCGGCCAGCAGGCAGTCAAAACGTTTTTCTCCAAGTCCATCAGTCGGTGGTTGGATAGTTGTATTCTTTGCGATCAATCATGAGACCTCAAAAAATTCACTCGATTGACACAAATAACACTCACTACGCATGACACACACCGTGCAAGTAAGAATTAATTCTTGCAAATAAAAAACTCATTAACGTTTGCCGCCACCGTTTTCTATTTAACTTGCGTATAAAGGAATAAAAAAAAAACTTATCATTGTGACTGTTTTAATTATATACACGGTGGGTCCAAATACAGGATCTTACTTATTTTGTTAAAAGTAATAATACTTATTTTGTAAAAAGATTTACTCCGCTTACTATACAGTAGTTCGCCTCAATAGCTTGGGGAAAGTATGGCGCATTTTATTCAAAGAGTTGCAGAAACTGACTGTAGCTAGTTGGTTTAATCCCCACATAAAACAACCAAACAATATTGCCAGAACCCAATGATCAATGGGCTGAAATAAATCTGTGAATTCCACAATCATATTCAACACAGTTTAACAGCTTCACCTAAAAGTAACCAAGTAGATACCTATATTGGGCATAAAGTTTTCTCCATCTGAAACGACATTTCGTCATTCAGATCAGTGACCGTGACAGCTTTATTCCACCTACATGCCCATCTGACCCATCACAGCTTGTCTGTTACACTGATGGGCATAAAATTAAAATTTGTTTAAAAAACTTAAGGACTTACTTGTCAGTTGCCCTTGGTTCGAACGAGAGATTTGCGGCTGTGAGATAACTCGCTAATAAGTCCGGACACGAATGTAGTATTTCTACCACTAGAGACCGAGCAAGAGGGTCGGTACGAGGAACGTTGAGGTCGATTAGAAATTTATGAAGAACGTGATTTGACGGTCTGCAAGTATAGGATTACTATTTGTATATTTATACATCTCTGTACATTTATTCTTTAATGTGGATTTCCCTCTTAATATTCCCTCTTTAATAATAAACCCACCTCACACATTAGAATACCCTCCTAAACCCACCTTACACATCAGAATAACCCCCTAAACCCACCTTACACATCAGAATAACCCCCTAAACCCACCTTACACATCAGAATAACCCCCTAAACCCACCTTACACATCAGAATAAGCCCCTAAACCCACCTAAAACATCAGAATAATCCTCACTAACCCCACCTCACACACTAGAATATAAAAAAACCCTCACTTAACCCAAACACTTAACCCAAACCCCACCTTGCCCCAGTTCCATACTCCCGATCATAGAAGTTGATCCCATGTTTGAATGGACAACAGACTTGGTGTAGGAACTCGTATGCGAGGTTCGATACAAAATCTTTCTTCTCGTCCTAAAACATAACATAAATTACAAGTATAATGCATAACATCGAACTACAAAGTACAAACTATGAATCAGAACCAAACATCCGCGCGAAAGAATTACAAACTAGTGTTTCCAAAGAATTACAAAACAGTGTTTCCAAAGAATTACAAAGCAGCGTTTCCAAAGAATTACAAAACAGTGTTTCCAAAGAATTACACAGAAGTGTTTCCAAAGAATTACAAAGCAGTATTTCCAAAGAATTACAAAGCAGCGTTTCCAAAGAATTACAAAACAGTGTTTCCAAAGAATTACAAAACAGTGTTTCCAAAGAATTACAAAACAGTGTTTCCAAAGAATTACAAAACAGTGTTTCCAAAGAATTACAAAACAGTGTTTCCAAAGAATTACAAAACAGTGTTTCCAAAGAATTACAAAACAGTGTTTCCAAAGAATTAAAAAACAGTGTTTCCAAAGAATTACTAAGCAGTGTTTCCAAAGAATTACAAAACAGTGTTTCCAAAGAATTACAAAACAGTGTTTCCAATGAATTACAAAGCAGTGTTTCCAAAGCATAACAAAACAGTGTTTCCAATGAATTGCAAAGCAGTGTTTTCAAAGCATAACAAAACAGTGTTTCCAAAGAATTACAAAGCAGTGTTTTCAAAGCATAACAAAGCAGTGTTTCCAATGAAGTGCAAAGCAGTGTTTCCAAAAAAGTATAAAACAGTGTTTCCAAAGAATTACAAAGCAGTGTTTCCAAAAAATTACAAAACAGTGTTTTCAAAGAATTACAAAACAGTGTTTTCAAAGAATTACAAAACAGTGCTTCCAAAGAATTACAAAGCAGTGTTTCCAAAGAATTACAAAACAGTGTTTCCAAAGAATTACAAAACAGTGTTTCCAAAAAATTACAAAACAGTGTTTCCAAAGAATTACACAGAAGTGCTTCCAAAGAATTACAAAGCAGTGTTTCCAAAGAATTACACAGAAGTGCTTCCAAAGAATTACAAAGCAGTGTTTCCAAAGAATTACAAAACAGTGCTTCCAAAGAATTACAAAACAGTGCTTCCAAAGAATTACAAAGCAGTGTTTCCAAATAATTACAAAACAGTGTTTCCAAAAAATTACAAAACAGTGTTTCCCAAGAATTACAAAACAGTGTTTCCCAAGAATTACAAAACAGTGTTTCCCAAGAATTACAAAACAGTGTTTCCAAAGAATTACAAAACAGTGTTTTCAAAGAATTACAAAACAGTGGTTCCCAAGAATTACAAAACAGTGTTTCCCAAGAATTACAAAACAGTGTTTCCCAAGAATTACAAAACAGTGTTTCCAAAGAATTACAAAACAGTGTTTCCAAAGAATTACAAAACAGTGTTTCCCAAAAATTACAAAACAGTGTTTCCATAATTACAAAACAGTGTTTCCAAAAAATTTACCTCTTCCACGTTCACATCCATCATTCCATTCCAGTGAAACAATTTGGCAACACTGGTAAGTACACCATGGGCTGCAAAGAGCTTTACTTTGTTGGTCTTAGGAATTGACATGTTCTTCACTACACTCTCCAACATAGTAGTAAGGAATAACTGGATCACAGACGCCTTGTCATTCGGCAAACCCCTGAATACTGAATCTACAAAACCTAAGGAAAAATAGTTAATAATTTTTGATAAATTAAAAAAATAGTTATTAATTAAAAGATTAGAAAAATAGTTATTAATTACCGATGAATTAAGTAACTTATTCAGTTTAATATTCATTAAAAAATCTCAATCTAAAGGTTGTTCGATTAATACCCGCAGCTAGTTAGTCGATTTTGTTAATCGATAATTTAAACCATGTGAATTAACGAGTTCTACTAAAAAAAATGCCTTATCATACATGACACACTGCAGTAACGTTGTAAAGCCGACTTTATAAATATATTGATAAAATATTAGTTCATTCTTCTTTATTATCATGAGCTGAGCACGTTTGCACCAGGAATTTAAAAGATACAAGCGATCAAATGGTACATTTTAAAGGGCAATGTACCTTTTTTGGTATAATTCAGGCATGGGCAACACGGCCCACAGGCAGGGTCTGGCCATTGAAGGGATTTTAAACGGCCTGTAGACTGTATCTAACCATGTAGGTAAGATATTGAATACTATTCATATAATAATCAGGCCCACCAAGAACTTCATTTTCCCACATCTGGCCCGCCGACCAGAGAAGTTGCCCACCCCTGGTTTAAATCATTCTTACCTCTGGCTTCTAACACCTGACGAACTGTGTTTTGGTCTCCTGTTATAAAGAATGACAACACGAATCGAACGAAGCATAATCGTATGTTGACTTCTGCACCTAATGTCTGCTGGGAAGTGCCTGAAAGTAATTGTGTGTTGGTTCAACTTTATCAGTCTTTATTCTCGTTTCAATAACAAAAAATGCTTAATCATATATATTTTAAAAAAGTGGATTTCGCCTTTTAACAAAAAGGTTGCAGTATCAAAACTGGTCTCTAGCTAGTTAGTTGTGTCATTTATTAAAGCACACATCACATGTATTAACAGAACTTAGTGGATTTAATAGGTTTTACTAAAATTTGAGAAACTTTTCTGTTACATATACAACACACCGGAATGGCTCTGAAAACCCCATGGTGGACAATATGTAAGTAAATGATTGTACCTGTGATAATGCCTTGCATTTCTAAAACACAAATACACTTTACTTTATTTTACTTCAATCTCATTCAGCGAACAAAATGAAATAAGGCAGCAAACAAATATGAAAAAACAAATGCAATAAATAAACTCATTAATAAAAACAAGGTAGAAAGAAATATTCACAATTACGCATATAAAGTATTTTCTTTACAGAAACATATAATAGACAAAGGACTGAGGCCTTTTAATGTAATGGATAGAAAATTCATGTGTTTTTCACAGTAAACGGGAAAACGCAAAGAGCATTATCAAATGAGCAATTGTCGCAATACCTCGCGCGGGTTACCAGAGATATTGCAGTGTGTTGTGGATGAATTAGAAGTTTTTAAATTTTAGTATAACCATTAATTTACTAGACTAGGGTGACCTACTTCGCCCAAGGACACAACCAAACTGGTGACTAGTTTTGAACCTGCAACACTCTGAAAGGCATTAATTCATCAAGCTATTCGGTTTGTCAACAAAGCTATCACATTGTATTAAATACAACAAACATGACTACAGCAACCTTACCTTTCTCGACTTTGGAAAACGAACTGACAACATTTCCACTGAGGTCAAAGTTAGAAGCAACATCTGCAGCACATTCGCTACCCTGTCATGTACCATAATCATGTTTTACTTGGGAGTACATCACTGAGCCCATATCGTTTACAACCAACCCAAGTTTCAACCAACACGATTTTTAACCCACATAAGTTTTAACTAACACAAGTTTCAACTAACACAAGTTTCAACCCACACAAGTTTCAACCCACACCAGTTTCACCCCACACAAATTTCAACCCACACAATTTTCAACCCACATGAGTATCAACCCACACAAGTTTCAACCCACACAAGTTTCAACCCACACAAATTTCAACCCACACAAATTTCAACCCACACGAGTTTTAACCTATTACAAATTTCAGAATATCAACCGAATTATAAACTAAATAGAAACATAGAAACCTGCATAACCATAGCGGTCAATGCGCGAAGGGCAGGAACTCGAAATCGAGCAGGATTTTTCGCTCCAAGCGTCCCATATAATTCCCTAGTGTGACCCTGAAAATTTTTTTTTATAAAAATATGAAATTTTAAATAAAAAACAATGCATTATATTGCAGGACATTCTGAAGAGGTTTATTTCCTGGGTACCGGTACCCAAAAAGATTTTTAAATGTTCCACAATTTTTTTTGATAATTTTTTAAACTGTGTTCCCTTTGAATTTTACAAATTCCCTGCAAATATTTTTAAATTTGCAAAACATTTGTGATAGGTCAGATTTTTTTTCAACCTGTGTGCTTTAAGAGTTTACAAGTACAATGCAAATTTCTTTAAACAATCAGCAAAATGATTTTAACCTGTGTTTATTAGGTAAAAACATCAAGAAGAATACCTGCAAAATCCGACGACATATCGCCACGCCCACTGACGCATAAGTAGGGGAAAGGTCGCTTGCAGTACGAAGCAGAATGTTCACAAACACTTCGAATACAAGTGAAGTCTAAAAAGAGATGGATGATCAAATGAATATTGAGCTTGACTATTTAAATAATGAACTTTAAGGATATTCATTATTATTTTCATGAATGCGAATATGTACGGGGTGTTCATGCGGGTAATTGTCAGATTACCTTGTGAATACGTAAGGGGGCGTTATCATACAGGCAATTGTCAGATTACTTTAAGCCCACCATGGGGCAGTAGCTCCGGTAATCTAAAGTTATGCACAATGTTATCATATGAATATGCACATGGTAACTCTACTGTGCTTTCCAAATCAAGGCCGAATAACAAGAATGTCCTATCCCATGACCACCAAGTTTAACCGGGCAGTTGGCAAAGCAACATTCATTTTAATCTCGTCAGAGTAAGGAACTTTTTTCTTCAAAATAAAACAGCTGATACTTACAACCATCGGCGAAGTTTTTCCTTTTTCGATGAGTTTAAATACCTCTGAGCACTCAGGGGAAACAGAGATAAATGCCTTTGTGATGTCATGACTTAGTGGATTCTCTTTGTATTTCTTGCAAGATAGGCAGAACTTCTGAAGACCTGTGAAGTAGGTATTACGGATGAGATTGGTGGGTTATTGGCATTGTCTTTCAGCTAAAGTGTTTCAGGTTCGACACTGGATTCTAGATGGGGGAAACTAAAAGAAGGGAAATAAGGGAGCAGGGAAACTGCACACTAAAATAAACATTATGGCAGCGGTTCCCAAACTTTTGTTGTTGGCGGCGCCTTTTGTATACTTATTAAACCTTGCGACTCCCTCATAATGCCAAAATTTTCAAACTGCAAGTATTGTATATCCAGACTAGTACGCATTCTGATAACCATTCAAACTTTAAAACACTGAAGCGACGAACAGTCAATCAATGCAAAGCAGTTATTTGACAAACCATTATTTGCAAAACAATGCAACGTTAGTCAGCATATAGTGGCAGTTAACACCGAACAACGGATTTTTAACGAATACTTTATGGGGTTGCACACCAGGCTCATACATCTCCAACTAACACATGTGCTGTATTTTTTGTGAGAAAACAATATAATAAATGCAGCAACTTCCGCATGCTTTCGCGGCGCCCCTGGTAAAGTCTCGCGGCTCCCCAGGGCGCCGCGGTGCCCAGTTTGAGAACCGCTGGATTAGGGCATTAGAGTTATTTTTAAAGTTGGGAATGGAGTTAGGATTAGTTCTGTGGTTAAAATTAGTGTTTGTGACAGGGTTAGAAATAGTTTCCATAGTTTTAGTAAGCTGCTTCCCTCCCCCCTATAAGTGTTGACCATGTTAGATAGTTGGTTGTGTTGTTGGGCAAGGCACTTATTGGACAGCAGTTGAACCCAGTGGATTCGACTATATCTGAAGTTAGTTAAACATACACAACACACTACAATAGCTAAGGTAACCCGACGATAGCCTCAAGGTAATCTGATGATTTCCAGTCTGATAACTTCTTTTGGGTTTGACTATTCAGGGTGAGTTCCTCTAATTACTGTGACAGAATAGGTTAATGTGCTTAAATCGAGCGCTTGGAACCCTAACCACAACTCTAACCCTAACGCTTTTAGCAAACCTGTAGTAATTAGAGTAATCGCATTTCCGTAATTAAATAACTATGGTACTGACGTTTTTGGTGTAATACACCCCAGCTACTAATAAAACTGTGTAGTTTCTAAAATCAACTATACATAACTACTCACCTTTAGTTGCTAAAACTGAATCTTGGAGCATTTTACAAAACTCAATTGACGTAAAATTGTCCTTGATTTGATCGGTTTCATTTTCATTTTTGACTGTTTTCAGAGTTTTCTTCAGTTTCTTGGCGGCCGTGTTAGCTGCGGCACTTTTAATCGTAACTTTTCGTTTTGTCATTTTATTTAATGGAAACTACTATTATCATACAAAATGCCTATCGACGTATAATCGATTAGGATTGTTTGGTCATAGTATAGATAGGTTTGTTTTTGTCACGCACATGGTTAGTGTTTCCAGATGCTTTATTCAGTGTTTCCGGATAAAATATAGTCCTATTGCGTCATTGGGATAACCCGAGAGGGTTATTGCATGGGCAATGGTTAGATTAACTCGTTCCCACCATCGCGTTACTGGAGTTTTTGCAATGTGTTGTGTATAATGTTCGCCGAATAATTTTTGCGGTTTATTGATCTGACGATTGCCCCCTTGGTTTTCCCATTCACGGGATCCTATTGCGTCGCCTTTCAGTCGACAGGTTGTAGTTTAGAGACTGGTTGCTGATGAGTCGGCTGTTCCATTAATTAAGTAGGACCCAATAATTCACTAGGTTTGGTCAATGTTCGCTAATTGCCTTGTTCATGGACCCAACCGACTAGTGAGAGACACGTTTCAGAAACCCTTCGGTTGAAAGGCGACGTATTAATCCACCGAGCTTATCGGTCGTCGAATCGTAAGATTACCTTGCGCCCACCATCGGGTTACCGGAGCTATTGCAGTGTGCTTTGTATGATCGATACGCTCCTTCAATTTGGTAGAAACCATTATTTAATTTCATGCAAGGTCCGCTATATGTCTTGCTCAAACACAAAGCCAACTAGTTGGCGACACTTTTTAACTCATCAATCCTTCGGCTAAAATGGGAAGCACTATAACCCACCGCAATTGTCAGGACGGCATTTGAGATTTCCCATCCACCGGGATAAACATAAATATCCTGTTTCTATCTATACGTAAAAAAATCGGCTAAGTTAAACCACCCTGAACATAAAAGTGTTCTTGGTCCAGGCGCACGCCAATAAATCATTGGACAATGGCATTTTCTCTGTACTAACCACAATGTCATAACCGAGGGTGTCAACGGCATGTCAACCAACGAAATTTGTAACGCAAATGCTAGCCACTGTACGTAAAATATGAGTACTTTGGTTACATACGGTTTTGTTTCTGTTTTTTTACAACTTTTTGTTTCTGAGGGTAACCGGTAGCACTAACCAACTTTATAAGTTCTAGATATTTAACGGAAACGGTAACCCCTATCCAGCTTCCCATTTTTAATCAGTTAACACGAAACCACATTAAACCCGATCATGTTTAATGTAGAGGTGCAAGGTAACCTGACGATTGCTCGTATTAAAGTGCCTGTATTAGTTTTCTATTCACGGAATTATTATTAACAGCTATATAAACAGCTGACCATGCAAAATCGTTTATGCAAGGTTCTTATTATCACAACATAACGGCTCCTCTTTTTCGGTTGAGTACATAATCCGGCCTTATGACCATTAATTTCATAACCTGTTCATCGCGTGAACCTCTAAAAAAAACAAAAATGAATCATTAGCAATAAAATAATATTCATTAGCCTACGCACGGTTATGTCTGTTGTAATGTAATGAAAATGAGTTTACACAAGAGGACATAATATGACAACTGTAATTACGTCTTGTAACAAAAGCGTGGGTTATTAATCAAACCACCAACACCATTTCAAATGTATATTAAGATACACGTCATTTTGGTATATATAAGATTACATAAAACAGCATAGTTTAAGCCATTAATCTTTGAGATACGACATATTGGTTAATAAAGACCTTAAGAATGCTGCAGTTTGTAAAAGTGTTTCTTGTGTTGCTGCTGTCAGTAGTTGGATGTTCATACTGTTGCCCTAATTGGGAGGTGGCGGGAAATAAAACAGATAAGCCATACTTTAGTACGAATTGTATAGGTCCATCGGTATGGAATGTTAAAGTAACAACGTCGGTTTGCGCGAACGCTTCAAAACAAGTTAAAACTGAATATCAAGTTATTCAGCCAGAACCCTCGGATGGATGGACCTGTACTTATTCTCATGGATTGGATGACTGTGTTGGGTATTGTAACAGTAATGTGACTGTAATATCCTTTTGTGTTAAATTGTCGTTAAACGTATCATGCTACTTTAGTTATGCCAAGACAAATTGCGATAATTTCAAGTGGGGGAATTGGAGTTTACATTCTGATTGTCCTGTGCTGGCAAAAATTGAAAATCCTCCGAATAAAATACACACCCGAACATGCTACAACTGTGACAACCAAAGAACGGACGCAAAGTTTTGCTCCGTATCATCTACGAAGACAGAAACATGCAAGAACTTGGAGAAACCATCATGGAGTGAATGGACACATCAAGGCTGTCGCGCCAACAACCCTAATTCGTGTGACGTCAGTGGAAAAGTAACTTCGACAAGAAGATGTTTGTATTCTGATGAAACAGTAGCAATTGACACCAAATATTGCTCCAACGATGCTAATAGCAGTGTAGCTGCTTGTAAAGTTTCTATGGGTAAAACAAATTGTGCTACAAAGTCATTAGTCTCAACAGAAGTTACAACTCAAGGGCTTCTTACAAGCAACGACAGGGTTTATACGGTTTCTAATGAACAGGAATCCAGGACTTTCACCTTGATTATAACATTTGCTGTGGTGAGTTGTTTGTCAACGTTTCTTGCCGTTATTGCATGCTCGATTTTGATATACAGAAGCCGAAAACGCAGTCAAGATATCAACGATCAAAGTGGAAATTTGGATACTGTGTACCATTACATTGAGAACGCGAGGCCAGTCGAAAAACTTCAGGAAATTGTGTACGATCAAGCGGCCAATCCAAACTACGAAAACGTCACAAATCACTACGAAATCATACCATCACCACCTTGAATCAATATTTTGGACAAATTGGGAAACATTAACCTTTTTCCTCTTATAAAAAATTATTGACATGCTATATGTTGACATGCTATCTGTTGGTCCTAATCATACAGTTTTGTAAAATAACGCGACCTTAAATTTTAAATAATTAAAACGAATAGTGCACGCATTTTTAAACAAATTTGTTCGTACTGTATAAACTGGTAGTCACGGTATACCTTAAATAGTAGCTTTTAAGAAACAGCTTAAGATATGATGCAACACGAGTATCACTGAATTACACAATTGTTAGTTTATATGAATTTACGTATAAAAAGTGATTTTTTTATTTTGTCAAAAAAAGATTTTATCATTTGTTCAAAGTACCATACATTGTTTATCATTTGAACCAACACCTTCTATATTTATAATTACCGTGATAAAAGTGAGAAGCCATAATGGCCGTGTCACTTACATCTAAAAAGTGTAACACATCGTTTCGCTATACTACTCGGTGTACGTAAGGGCCAGCGTTAATCATTTACCGACAGAAAAGTTCCATAAAGCTTTCCTATATTGTATCTATAGCGTTAACTATTTGTACACACGCCCATTTATACAGCCTTTCTATATACACGACCGTACCCTTTCTATATATTTAGTAAAAGACCTTTATTAACCAATTAATCATGCTCTGTTTTTAAGTGGATAAAATCAGCACAGCAGAACGCAAGATAACGACAGGTTAAAGCTAAACGCACCCAGAATCTAGCCGTAAACAAATAAAATTAATGCCCCCATTGTTACGTCATACTCGACAATTCGTTTAAAATATTAGACAGGCGAATTGACCAAAAAGACTAACAGAAACAAAAGTAAATTTAAAAAAAGTAAAACACAATGACTTAGGAAATCGAATACAATTGGGAAAAGTCTACAACGAAAAAGAAATAGAAGTTTATAGTTGTGTTTAACCCACGTGTGAATGATGGAATACTAATTTTAACTTATTGTGTTGTATATGATTAAGACATTTCTTCAATTTGGTAGAATCCAGAAATCCGCTGGGATATGGCAATGCCTGTAAAGTGCCATGCCCAACACAACCGACTAGATAGCAGTTTCTAACCTGTTGATCATTGCGTTATCACAGGAAAATAAACAAAACCATCAGTGTAGCATAATGTAAATATAATATATCTATCACGGAGCCGTCATAGCGTTCGTGTTTTTCTTCTTGGGTTTGTTAACAACAGCATACAATTCTACTGGTTCGGAATTGTTATCTGATCCATTTGGAGTGGGCGGATTTTCTGCCACAGTTTTCATGTTTTTCTTCTTGGGTTTGTTAACAACAGCGTACAATTCTACAGGTTCGTAATTAATATCTGATTCATTTGGAGTGGGCGGATTTTCTGCCACACATTCTTCTTCCGGATTATCAGATTGCCTGCCGCTGCTAATATTCGTATTTCGTTTTTGTTCCCGCAGTCGTTTAAACATGATAGTTCCCACTAAAACGATGACCAAAACCACAACAGCGACTGGTACTGCGATTAAAGTTACGCTTGCAGCTATGGACGGCTTAAAAACGGCACCTGTACCGTTCAATGTTGTATTGTTAAACACATTTGTACAGTTCGTATATTCGATCGACACTTTACAAGCAGCTACACTGCTATTAGCATCGTTGGAACAATATTTGCTGTCAATTGCTGCTGTTTCATCAGAATACAAACATCTTCTTGTCGAAGTTACTTTTCCACTGACGTCACACGAATTAGGGTTGTTGGCGCGACAGCCTTGACGTGTCCATTCACTCCATGATGGTTTCTCCAAGTTCTTGCATGTTTCTGTCTTCGTAGATGAACCGGAGCAAAACTTTGCGTCCGTTGTTTGGTTGTCGCAGTTGTAGCATGTTCTGGTGTGTGTTTTATTCGGAGGATTTTCGATTTTTGCCAGCACAGGACAATTAGAATTTAAAGTCCAATTCCCCCACTTGAAATTGCCGCAGTTTTCCTTGGCATAATCAAAGTAGCATGATGCGTTCAACGACAATTTAACACAAAAGGATATAACAGTCACATTACTGTTACAATACCCAACACAGCCATTCAATCCATGGGAATAAGTACAGGTCCATCCATCCAAAGGTTCTGGCTGAATAACTTGATATTCAGTTTTAACTTGTTTTGAAGCGTCTGGGCAAACTGACGTTGTTACTTTAACTATCCATACCGATGGACCTATACAATTTGTACTAAAGTATGGCTCATCTGTTTTAGTTCCCGTCACCTCCCAATTAGCGCAACAGTATGAACATCCAACTGCCGACAGCAGAAAAAATACTTTTACCACCAAACACATTTTTAAGTTAGAGTTATATCAGTTTACTCAGGAAATAGCTGTATCACGATGAAATATCCCAAAATACAGCACTCCATCTAACATTAGAACCAAATAACCTAATTCATTTGGCAACCCACGGGTATAAGTCACAGGATACGCGTAAGACTTATTTTTTCCAAATTGTGTTTTGATAAAGCCTTTTTGTGTACCTGTTTTAATGTATATATGTATGTGGGCTATAACGTATTATATCATATGTACAAATTATTTTTTAATTTTGTTAAGCCTCTTAACTCATTTTTTTTCTAACGCGAACAGGACAAAGTGAGTCATCCACATGTACGCAGATGACATAATAAGGCAACTGTAATTACGTCTAATAACAAAAGCGTGGGTTATTAATCAAACCACTAACTCCATTGTAAATGTATATTAACTAAGACGACGACGGTTACATATATGTAACCCAGAGGTGTCCTCGAAAAAAATGCACAATTCAGTCGTTTCTTGGGGGGTTTTCGTAGTTTTTATATTTTTGGAAAGCATTTGAATAGATCTTTCGAAATGACGCATAAAAACATAACCTTTCCTTTTTTAAATTTAATATTGCTCCAAACATTTGTTTTCAAAATTTTTGTATCTAGTTTAACTTTTAGGTAAAACATCGCTTTTTTGGATTCTGGAGAGTTAAAATTGTTACGCCAGTTGCTGTGAGAATAACACTAGCATTAGCCATCTTAGTTTTCGAGTTTTCCAGTCATTTTCGAATTTTCAACGATATATGTAAACATATGTGTACAGTGGAACCCCGCTTACCTGACCACCAATGGACCATCATCAAGCGGTCGCGTTAGCGGGGTGTTTATTACCGTGATAAAAAGGCAAAGCCATAATGGCCGTGTCACTTACATCTTAAAAGTGTAACACAATGTTTTGCTATGCTATTTAGTGTACGTAAGGGTCAGCGTTAATCATTTACCGACACATTCGTTCCATACAGCTTCTTTATTTTACTTCACTGGGCACACGACCATTTATATAGCCTTTCTATATACACGATCGTATCCTGTCTAGTAAACACGACTGTACCCTTTTTCTTAGTAAACACCTTTATAAACCAATTAACCATGCTGCTCTTAAGTGTGTGGAGAATCAGGTTCTTTTATGGTCGGTTGGCGTGCTTATACCTAGCACTAAATCTGACCTGAGTTATCCAACAATGTAGACACCAAATTGACTCAGTTTCGGAAGGTTTCTTTATTGTACAATATAAACTAATACAGTGAGGATTATATAGAAAGTGTTGGAGATAATAGCCAGTTTACACGCAGAGGAAATGATTTGACAGGAGCAAAGGGGAACAGCCGTGCGCACATTAATCTCCCTCTTTAACAATTTTAACATAACTTAATATAATGTTTAAAAAAAATATGACATAAGCCGCGAATGTCACTACAAATAAATCAAATCAGCACAGCAGAACGCAAGATAACAATACGTTAAAGCAGAGGCGTGCAACATACGGCCCGCGGGCCACAGCACGGCCCGCGGTACCTATTTATGTGGCCCGCTGCAGACTTCATACTTCGTAGCCTAATAGTTTAAAAACGTTTTCTAAATTGTAACGGCATCATTGCCATTTTTAAAGACAGTATAAGACTACTTCACACTCCGATTAAATTTATGTTAACATTACTGTGACGACCTCCCATTGTTACAGAATAATGTGCATTGTTGGAAAATTGCCTTATTCCGGCAGTGGTACAGTATTACGTGATCTTACTTTATTGGAGCATGTTATTATACAAAAAAGCTTAACCAAGTTCGAACGAATGTCTACCAAGTTAGTTACAAAACTGAGCATAAAGATAGCTGAAGCAATTGCCAAAAAAGGAAAGTCGCCATACAAAATATAAGTTGTTTGATGGTCTGGCTCCCGGTATCTCTATACTTGTACGTTGTGGCCCATTGCGCTAAACAGTTGCACGCCCCTGCGTCAAAGCTTAACACACACACCAAGAATCTAGTTGTAAACAAATCAAATTTATGCCCCCATTGTTACGTCATATTCAACAATTAAAAAAAAATTAGGCAGGCGAATTGACCAAAAAGATGAACAGAAAAAACATTAATTTTTAAAAAGTAAAATATAATGGCTCAAGAAATCGAATATATTTGGAAAAAGTATACAATGAAGAAGAAATTGAGGTTTATAATTGTATTTAACCTACGCGTGCATGAATGCATATTTATTTTTAAACTATTGTTGTCGTTTTTTGGAGATATTACAAAGTGTGCTGCCTTCTCTTAAGACGTTGCTGAATGATCCGGTAATAACAAACATCATTTGATTTACATTATCTATACCGTCGCATATGATATTTATGTTTATTCCAGTAAATCTAATAACCACAGGACCATCACTGTAGTATAATCAAAATGTAATATATCTATCACGGCGGTATCATAGCATTCATGTTTTTCTTCTTGGGTTTGTTAACAACAGCGTACAATTCTACTGGTTCCGAATTGTTATCTGATTCATTTTGAGTGGGCGGATTTTCTGCCACAGTATTCATGTTTTTCTTCTTGGGTTTGTTAACAACAGCGTACAATTCTACAGGTTCGGAATTATTATCTGATACATTTGGAGTGGGTAGGTTTTCTGCCACACATTCTTCTTGCGGATTATCAAATTGCCTAAGGCTGAATGTTTCTGTATTTTGTTTTCCTTTCCGCAGTCGTTTCAACATAAAAATCCCCACTAAAACAATGGCCAAAACCACAACAGCGACTGGTACTGCGATTAAAGCTATGTTTGCAACAGTGAATGGATTTAAAACGGAACCTGTACCGTTTAATGCTGTAATGTTCAACACATTTGTACAGTTCGTATATTCGATCGATACTTTACAAGCAGCTACACTGCTATTCGCATCGTTAGAACAATATTTGGTATTAATTGTTGCTGACCCATCAGAATACAAACATCTTCTTGTCGAAGTTACTTTTCCACTGACGTCACACGAAATAGGGTTGTTGGCGCGACAGCCTTGACGTGTCCATTCACTCCATGATGGTTTCTCCAAGTTCTTGCATGTTTCTGTCTTCGTAGATGAACCGGAGCAAAACTTTGCGTCCGTTGTTTGGTTGTCGCAGTTGTAGCATGTTCGGGTGTGTGTTTTATTCGGAGGATTTTCGATTTTTGCCAGCACAGGACAATTAGAATTTAAAGTCCAATTTCCCCACTTGAAATTGCCGCAGTTTTTCTTGGCATAATCAAAGTAGCATGATGGCTTCCACGACAATTTAACACAAAAGGATGTAACATTCACATTACTGTTACAATACCCAACACAGTCATCCAATCCATGGGAATAAGTACAGGTCCATCCCTCCGAGGGTTCTGGCTGAATAACTTGATATTCAGTTTTAACTTGTTTTGAAGCGTCTGCGCAAACCGACGTTGTTACTTTAACATTCCACTGAAATATGCAATTTGTATTGTATGGCCCATCTGTTTTAGTTCCCACCACCTCCCAATTAGCACAACAGTATGAACATCCAACTGCCGACAGCAGAATAAATACTTTTACCACCAAAAACATGTTAAGTTAAAATTATATCAGTTTACTCGGTAAATAGCTGTATCTCGCGGAAGTATCCCGAAATATATAAACCTGATCTCAGTATAGAACTAAACAACTTAAATCGTTTTGGCAAACCCATTGGTTAAGTCACAGGATATGCGCAAGACTTATTTTTTCCAACTCGTGTTTTGATAAAGCCTTTCGTGTATCCGTTTTAATAGATGAATGTGGGATATGACGCATAACACGTGCGAGTTTAAGACCTACATTGAATAAGTGATTAATTGGACTACATTGGATAGGTGATTAACAGGCCTACAGAATTAAACCAAACCAATGAAGTCGTTAATAACGGTAATAAGTTTTAAACTTAATGCAGTGTGTGTACCGGTCTCGTTTGTCATTTGGCCATACGACCAGAACTTGATTTTGAGTAAAAGGGTTTGAAAGTTTTCCAATCTTGCATCATATGTACAAATCTTTTTTTTTCGTTTGGCCTCTTAACTTTT
>CH003233.1:126512-151039 GCA_000149265.1 Ciona savignyi | reverse complement strand
TGGGTTGTATGTGATAAAAATGTAAAAATACTTAATTATCATACATTTAAACAACAGGGTGAACGGCTGTGTTCGTGGGCAAGGCTCTTAACGGAGTCTGCCTCATGCAGTGGGTCCAATAAATTGGTTATAAACTGATAAAATATAGATCTAAAGGGTTCAAAGAAAATTTGTCTTACATATGCACTGTAAAAGGTCCGTGGACCTAGATCATGTAAAAATCAATGAAAACAAATCACAGCACAACAGGAAAAGACAGCAAAACAAACAGTAATTAAAAAAATAACTGTAATGTTAAATATAGCGATAAATCAGTCTACGAGTACTCTATTTCGAAACTATAACGATTGTTATGTGTTCAAAAATGGGCGGCAAAACCGTTACGGAAACATCTCGCGTCATGCCGCATTCGGTGTGAGAAGCAGGGCTTTCTATTATGAAACATAAAAAAATCAATGTCGGCCTTTCCGGCCTAAAAAGTTAGCTCTATTCAGGTTAGAACGAGTGAGTTAAGAGCTACCCGTGAAGTATAATCTGATAGAGTAAAAAGTTTTTGGAGTTTTGGTAACAAGCCAAAATTGTGGTAATAATATTCATAAGTAACGTTATCTCCCGTATGTCCAGAATTGATTGGTTTAGGGTTTAGTATGGATAAGAGACAGTATATTCATGTTTATCCCCGTGATTGTGAAAACTTAAGTGGCGTTAACACACGGGTAATCGTCAGATCACTTACCACCCATTGTCGGGTTACCGGGATTATTGCAGTGTGTTATGTATGATTGAGACGTTCCTTAACTTAGTAGATCCTGTCATTCCGCTAGATTAAGGCAATCCCGTTAAGTCCAAAGATTTAAACGACCGGGTAGCAACCACGTTAAAATTTGCGACCCCTCGGCTAAAGGCGACGCACTACCCCACAACGCTAACCGGTGGGGAAATAAACAACAAGACAATCTGAGATCTTTTTAGATAAACCCTTTACGGTTGTCTAATATGGCAAGAATTCTGTTTCAAATCTTAGGGGTGTTCGTAGTGCTTTCTGTGTTTACAATTGGACAAGGTAAAACGTTTGAATATTATTAATAATTATCATTTATATTATAAAAAATAAAAATATTCGGCTAAAAGCAATAGGCAAGAAAAACTTTCAAGAATTCCCCATTTACCAGGACATAAGTGACAAAGTCAACACTTGTTGTTGGCCAATTGATTATAGTGTCTTCAGGAAGCCAAAGACTGGAAGCCAAAAGGGTATTGGTATTAAAACCATCCTTTGGTTAAACTATTGGCTGTTTCTTCGGACAAAAGGCACTTTGAGGACATAGCCGAATGGGTTGTACTTAAACTGTAGGAACGTCTCAGTAGGTCTATATATATATTACATTGTAGCCTAATAGTTCTGGTAACCCGGTGGTGAGCACGGGGTAATCTAACAATTACCCTTGTCATAACTTCCTAAATAAAACAGACATATACTATCCTTTTTGAAAAACAGTCCCTTACTAAGAAGAAAAAATACAAATTTATTTGCAGATTTGAATTGCGTGGACACCCAGACTAGCAGTTTCTGTGCAACAAAACAATCCACCGGATTCTGCGCACTTCAGTACTATCAAGACCAGTACTGCTCCAAAACCTGTAACCCACGATGCGGTATGTAAGACAGGATTTTGCAGATCTAAATTGAAGTTAAATTGATGGGTGGAAATCAGGGGTGGCTAATTTCTCTAGTCGGCAGGCCCAGTGTGGGAAAATATGAAGGAAAAATGAAGTTCTTGGTGGGCTGGATGATTACATGAATAGTATCCAATATCCTAATACACGGTATAGTTAAATAAAATCTGTGGGCCGGTCAAAATCGCTTCACGGGCCGTATGTTGGCCATGCTTGGGCTAAATAGAGAAAATGGCGAAAATTGGTAAAATATAAGAAAGCTTGTGTCTATGGTAATACGTGGTTCTTTTTGGCGGCCACATGTAATAAGTGATACTATTTGATGTGAGAGAGAATTTTCCCTTAAGCTATAAAAGTAAATAACAAAATATTCGAAAACGCATGTACGTATTTTAATGAAATTTAGTTAGGAGTTAAATTATGTAGGCCTGCATTGAAATCAGTTTTTTAATTTTATTTATCGTAGCCTAATCCTTACAATGAATTTCTACTATGTTTTTATTTTTTTTAGCGACTGCCAGAGGAGACCCTCCCCCTTTGTCACCTGAAAACGTAACAAAGATCGTCAATGACGTCATAAACGGAAGCTTCGGAAACGTGACGTCATTCAAAACGTCACTCATGTCATCAATTGCAGCTTTACAGGGTAAGACCAAGGAAATATTTTGAACTGAACAACAAATTTTGTGCTAATGTCAAACACCTTTAAAATAATGTTGTTTTTTGCACTATGCCACTCAATATATTGGTGTAAACGTGTATTTTCTTCATTTTTCTTTCGTTGGATTATTTTTTTCTTTTAAAAAATGGGTAACATTTTCTTTAATTATTTACTTTATTCTAATAGAAAATGGTAATGTTTTTTTCTTTATTTACGTTCTTTTAAACCAAAATGGAAATATTTGTTATCTTTTTTTCGTAATTTTAAAACCGAAAAACGTTCATTAAACACAATTACCGTTTTGATTACATTACAAGCGGACAATTAAATGAAAATCATTCATTCGACAAGGTATCACAATATGTGTCATTTTATTCTCGTTTGATTTTTAATCTCATTTGAGTTTTGTTGTCGAAGGCAGCGTCAGTTTTAAAGGACACAGCACCACAAAACATTGGCTAAAGTAAGTGTCGAACCAAGAATCTGATTATTAATTTTTAACAAATTTCATTTCAGCTTTGGTAGCGCAGTTACAAGCAGATCTGCAACCTTTATTACAAGGTAACAAAATAATATTACAACTTTTTTGCATTTGGTAAAGTGTACACGTTCATCAATAAGGGGTGGGATAGAAAAATCCAGTAAGTGTATACCGAAGCTATAGCTTTGTTTGAAATACGTAAGTAACATTTACTTTGCAACCAAATATTCTACTGAGCTCAAGCAATGTCTAATTATGGGTCCCATTTGGAAAAATGGGACACATATTGTTTTTGTCCGTTTTTTTTTCGTTTTTTTTCTTTTTTTTTCGTCAAAGGTTTGACTGGCATGGCATGGCGCCCCGACATCTACCAGAAAAAATAATCGAATCGTAATGAAACTTAGTCATTCATTAGACAACATGATCTAGATATGCAGAAACCAAAATTTTGGGTAATAAATCAAGGGGAATTTACTTAGGGTAATTTCCTTGAAAACAAAGATATGTTCCTGAATTACGATTGTAACAGACATGCCATATCGCACTGACATCTCTAATAAGCAGTCTACAAATCAGATTAAAACTTTAAGAATTGTTCCATAACATGAGTCACTTATAAATACAGAAACTTATCTACTAAACCCAGGGGAATTTCCTGTAACCATTAAAAAATAAATCTGGCTGTTTTGGGAATTTAGCCTTATTTCACTACAGCGCTTGAAAAGAAGCTTTAATTTAAAATATTTGTGGTAAAATGTTCGTAAATTTTAGACGTTTATCTTTTATTTATCTGCACATGGAAAATAAGTTTGGTTGGTTAACTATGGGACCCATGCGTTTATGCTTGCAGAAACAAACTATATACTCGGTGTATACCGTGTATAAAATACAAATTGTGGTTAGGGACCCTGTAGCATGAATATGTGGCATACAACATGTGTTTTACAAATATTGGTGGTTAAACACGTGGTTTACACTCTCTAGTTAATAAGTACATTGGCCAACAAAACAACCGGTTAGCCAGCGGTTCAAACGCACAATCTTTCGTCTAAATTAAGTTATATCCCGTGGAAATGGTGTGTGACCTTTAAGTCGGGTTGGTGGCCATATGGGTTGGAGAGTTTTTAAGTAGAAAAAACGATAAACATTTATGGTATCTAATTCCTAAAAGTCTGGCAATTTAAAGTCACATTCCACCACTCTTATATAATAATAGCTGCGAAATATTAGTTCATTTTATTGGCGTCGTAATAGCGTAAGACCACCAAAAATGTGTAAAAATCACATTTATAACCAAAGCGATGGACTTCTTCACCTTGTCTATAATAAATTAATTTAATTGCAAATTCCAAAATTACATTCGGCCCTTGAAAAAATAATTGCAGCCCGTGAAAACCCAAGAGTTTTGACACACCTGCTTTATACCCGCGCGTCATCACGATCTTTCGTTTTTCAGTTGATTGCTTGGGCGCAGGACAAAGATATTTGGGCGGGAAAATATCTGGCTCTGTGTCCAGCTAACTGCAACAACCTGACGATTGCGTCATTAAATCTCTATGGATATCTGGTTTACAGAGGGGACTCCAGAGTCTGCCAAGCAGCCATACACAGCGGCTATTTGAACGGTAAGTTTGCGCTGCAAAGCTGATGTTCATATGATATTGTTAACGTAATACACAAAGGATCTGAAATTAGGATTAATTTCATGTTTGTTCGCGAGAATACAAAAACGCAGGGGGCGTGCACACATTGGCAGTCCGCTATATTTATTAAATTATATATTTTTTTCTTTAATGACGTGTTTTAACGACTGTTCGTTTAGCAGTCTTTTCCCATTCCTGTGCTGTGATTATATTCGTTTGCCATTTCTAAAAACTGGGGCAAAAAATGAATAAACTAAACTAAACTAATCGTCAGATTTCCTCGCTACGACCGTCGGGTTACGGGAGCTATTAAAGTGTGTTGTGTATGATTAAGAAGTTCCTTTATTCGGCAGAATCCATCAGCTGAAAGTTTGACGTCCACTCATTTCACTATTACTAGCAGTAATTTTAACGTAGCATGCGTTGAAAGTCTAACAAATTGTTGGCCTGATCATGATCACGCTAATTTAACTTAAACACATTCTATTACAGCGACAACGGGCGGGATTGTAAAGATACAAAAAGTCAGCGGGGTTCAAAAATACCTAAATATTACCAGATTCGGGCTTACAAGTCTACCAAGCGGCTACTTTCCATCGTCCTTTACTATCACCAAGATTTAGTGAATTTCATAAATTTATCGGAATGTTGATTTGAAGATCGTATTTTAGAATGTAGATTTAACATTTTTTAGCGCCCTAATTAAATAAAAGAACGGCTACTTTAAAAGTTAATAAAACGAGTAATTTCAATGCTCGGTGTAAATCATTTGTAAATGGAAGAGTTAAAGTAATAAACGAATTACAAAAATAGTATTCCTTTTGATGTCCTACTATCTTGTGCGCATTAATAACTCATTCCGTAGAAGTAGAGAGTCACGGCGCCAAGCGGAAGGTTTAAGATTCGATACCAACCATTTACCAATATCTGTGTATTTACGCAAGGCAAAGGCGTATGTTGGTTTACGACAATGCAATATAAAACAACACAAATTACACAACGTAACCTTTCCCCCGTTAAGTGCCTTGCCCCTGGACAGAACATACTAGCCAGATACCAGTATTGTACCTGCAAACCTTCGGCTTGAAAGGCGACGCATTAACCCACCAGACTAATCTGCCAGACATAAAGATATTTTTTATTCAGAAGAAAACGCTGGAGAGTTCTTTAACAGTTAATCGTCAAAATGCCTCTTATCCACTGTCGGTCATTATCAACGTTATCTCACTTGTTAAGGAACACATGGATAAATTTCTAAATCCACTATTTCTATGGACAGATTCTGACCACTAAAAAAATTTTATAAAAACTTCGCGCCATCTTAAAAATTTCATCAAAATAACCTTTCAAGTTATACTGTGTGAATTTATTTTCAAAAATGCAATGTGATAAATAAAAGACACAAAAAAATACATATTTCCCAAGGTTTTGCAAGAAAGTTTTTAATTTTGCTCATTTTGAACGCACCAAAAAACTCCTATTGCACAAAACAGAAAAAAAACAAAAATAAGTTCAAGAAATTATATAGACAAATTATAAGTGATAAATTAATACAAATCAGGTAACCATTTATGTCTACAGTGAAACTACTGAAGTAAATTTAACATTTGTCACAATAAATAGCATATTATAAAGCCATAATATTATTTGCAAAACTATTTCAAAAATGCTTGACGATAATAAATATCTACCATAGAACACAGAAATCTAAGAAATGATGATAAAATAACAGTGATGTCCTTAAAATTGGAAACCTGAAAATAAGAAAACAATTTTTGAAATTTTTGAATATACTATACTTGCCAATTAAACTCAAATAGATAAAATTTGTCAGTAAAACTACCTCCTCACCAAATTTCATCAAAATCTGTTTAAAACTATTAGAGTTATGAAATAATTTAATATTTATTTCATCTTCACTTTTAAAATTGAAGATTTTGTCCACTTATTCCCATGGACACAATTAAAAAAATAGTTGTGAATTAATATAATATTTCTTCTTAGATCGCTTATAATATTTCTCCTTACCTAATTTTCATCAAACAGTTTTTAACTTTAAAAGATAGAGTTAGTAAAATATTTTTTTCCTACGAAGTTGAATCACTGTTTCCAAGTACTTAATCTACGTCTTTCCCAAATTTGTATCAAAATCGTTTAAGAACTTTAAAAAGTCGATTAAAAAAAAAGTTAAAAATTTCTTTTCAGTACCTCAAAGGTGACATTAGGCATAACAAGTCTACCAAATATTACCTCATAGCCCAAGCCAGGCTTTTAGTTCTCTTTCAACCTCAAGCCTCGCTTGTTTAAGGTACTGGGAATCATGGGGACTTGCAGGATACATGATAGCACAATGTGCTGTATCCGGTACCACTATGCTCCTTATCCCCACACTTGTTAATGTAGGCTTGGACATCGAATGTACTAAAGGTGCGTCACTGCAAGTGAAAATTAAAATTGGAATAAAAACTAGCATAAAAGGATGTGATATTGATGTTTATGACTATGGTTGGAAAATCAGTAATACAGCTACCTAAGTAAAATATACTAAAGCTAAGTACCACCATTAAATTCACACTTTTTAGCACTTTCTATCAAGTGCATTTTCCAAGGAAACAACCTACTAGCTTCTGGTTGGTTTTGATCCTACTACCTTTAGGCTGACAGTTCATTTTAGTACCATATAAGCTTACCAACTAGAATTCATTTAAAACTCTGGTGGTATTACCTTATGCATAACTGCAAGTAAGACATGAAACAATTATTACTGAATTTTAATGCAATAATTGCTGGGAAGTGGGAATTGTACTGTTTATGTATACAACAGGTGTACAAAGTGCTTTTCAATAAGCTCACAAATTAAAAAAAATAAGTTTAAATTTAAGAACACAAAAAAAATGTTAAAAATGTAAAAAAAGCATAAAATTTGGTTAAAAAATATCAAACGATCAAACCACCTTAAAGATATTTCGTTCTGGAAATTTCCGTTATTTCCAACATATGAAACAGCCGACCACGGATCAATTCTCCCATTGTACAAAGTCACATTGGTGACCAATTCAGCGATCGCAACTCCCCCGTAGTTTTCCAATGATCGCTGTATCCCCTTGTGAAGGAATAATCTTGTTTAATAGGATAGTTATCTTTAATAGGCTATAGAATACTCATATTTAATGTAGGATACTTATATTTAATATAGGATATTCATGTTTAATATAGCATACTCATGTTTAATATAGGATAATCATGTTTATTATAGGATACTCCTATTTAATATAGAATACTCATGTTTAATATAGGATATTCATGTTTAATATAGGATATTCATGTTTAATATAGGATACTCAGGTATAATATAGAATACTCAGGTGTAATATAGGATACTCATATTTAATATAGGATACTCATATTTAATATAGGATATTCATGTTTAATACAGGATATTTATGTTGCATACAGGATATTTATGTTGCATACATTTGAAAGAACTCGACTATTTTTTACACTGTTTTTAACCCCCAGTTACACAGTTTTAACAATTGCAATTATCGCGTTGCTTTTTATGCATCCCTGGTTGATTTTGTTTTTGCTGACTATCAGCAAAAGGCATTGAAAAAAAGGTTTGGGTAGTGGTCAGATTACCACAAGCCCACAGCCAAGTTCATAAAGCTAATGCACTTTATAGAACCGCTTAATTTTTTGCTCAACTTATTAAACCCCTGGAATTAAACAAAGTCAGTAAAGAACACTCATCATTTAACCTCTCAGGTGCAAAAAATTAATTAGGAATTTACCAGAATACCACATGCTTACAGTCGAGTAACTGAAGCCAATAAACTGCTTCGAATTACCTAATTTAATCCATTATACCATTTAGTTTCAGTAAAGTCGGGGGAAAAGCAAATGTAGTAATCACATTGTAATCGTTAGCTGACTTTTCTATCAACTTAGCTAACTGTGTAGACGGTAAAATTTCTTGATCAAATTGGCCTAGCAAAGAGCTAGTTTCGATCCTATGACCTTTCAATTGACGGTTTACCATGTCATTGCTACCATTTACCCAAACCACCACAAACTACTCACCCTGTTCAACTGTTCAGCTCCAATTCCGAAAACCTCTTCACAAATTTCAAGCGAAAGTTTTAATGGGAAGCCATGAAACGGCTGGTTTTTCGAATCTGTGGTCTGGAACCATCCGAACTCAGCACACGTCTGGTACGTCCACTGCCTCATACCAGTAGCTTTGTCCCATGAGGTGGATTTTGTGTCGGTGATGAACCTAGGTTTTAGTGTGTTAAGTTTTCACATTGTTAAAATGTGATAGAGGTTTATTATATGGGCAATTGTTGCCTCTCACTAACTGTAGAGTTACTCAGTGTGTTGTATATGAATAAAATGTTCTTTCAGATTTAGCACAACACATTATTCAACTGCGTTTAGACAATTTTTGTTTAGCGCATTGACCAAACACACAAATGCTAGTCAGAAGTTGGTTTTAACCTTGCAACTTTTCCGTTATCTACAAATCGAGGGCATTTGAACGCATTAAATTATCTTTCGAACTGGACTGCAGAAGTGATCATAAAAGGGTTTAAGTGATGCTGCCTGTGAATTATCGGATAAGTAGCCGAGAGGTTGTGGGATCGAAGCCAGCTGATAGCTACTTTTGTACTTGGGCAATTCAGCTATCAGATGATGTTTGAACTGTTGGGTTGAACAACAACTGTATTAAAGTCTCCAACATCCATAAATTGTTTGGTGTTCTGATTTTTGAACAGAAAAAGTATTCAAATGTTAAAAATATATTCAAAACTAAAGAGTGCCGACTGCGTGTTAGCAACCAATATTATTTAAACTCGTTTTAACTGTGCTTAGAAAACTTTAAAAACGAATGTGCAGAAAAAAATTAAAACTACTACAATAACATACTTCTTAAAGCTGGAATCAAGACATGTAATGTTCATTTCTTTTAGTGTTTGTGTGTTCAATTCAGCGTATCGCTCCAGTGGTCCACCTAGTGATTCGTCATCCATGATCTTACAGATGTGGGTGATGTTGAATCGCCCCTTACCCCCTTCGAATTCGCTGGGAAATTAAGGGTTAAACTGTGGTGGGTACGTATGGACCCAACTGTACATGGGTAACATGATGATAATCGTGGATAAATTCCACAATATTTTCACTAAACAGTTAAAAATGACAAAATACTCGACTGCGGAAAGGAGTTTTGATAAAGCAGTGGATAAATCCTTTATATCAATATGGATTTCCGCTTACCAGGATATAAATGACAGAACAAACCAAACACTATGTAATTGTTTCGGTATTATGGCCTATTAAACTAAAACTTCAAATTTCTTAAGAAAAAAGAAATAAAAAAAAAATTCAGAAAAAAGGCTAACACTAAAAAACAACGTAATACTAGAATTAAAAAAAAACATAAAAAACATCAAAATATTAGAAAAAAAACAAACATTAAAAAAACTATAAATTATCAGAAAAAAACAATAATAAAAACTTACTTATTGTCCCTATTATACTGCACTACTTCTTGTATATTATTAGCCACTGATTCCTGAAACCAGAACTGGTCGTTTGCGTTATCTGACAGCGGAGCGCAGAGCTTGAAATGAGACGAAAGAATCTTGCGTCCGGACTCAGATTTGAGCAGCGTTGTTATCGCGTCGCTTGCTGTGAGAACGTTCTTGGCGCACGTGGGACTTCCTAATGTTGTCAAGGAGGTTTGAACCACTTCCTGGTACTCTGGAGAAATAATAGGGTTTTATGGATTGCTAATAAATAGTTGGATCGGATATTAGAATAGGATATTCATGTTTATCCATGTGAATTGGAAAACCAAGGGGGTTAACACACGGAAAATTGTCCAATTACCTTCAGCCAACCGTCAGGTTACCGGAGCTATTGCAGTGTGTTGTATATGATAGAAACGCTCCTTTAATTTAGCAATGTCCCTAAGTGCCTTGTCCAAGGACACAACCGACTAACTAGCGACCAGTTTCATATCTACAACCCTTTGGCTGTAAGGCGACGCACTTAACCACTAGACTAATTTGTCGGACTTATGTTGAATAGCTTTATTAAGATCGAAAAGCTTAATTGGTAAGAGCAAATAAAACTTTAAATAAAAATATCCACAAAATGCGGTGAAATCAAAAAATATTAAAAATATTCTGAAGTGTAAATTATGTGGCATAAAAAACATCAAAAAACAATTAAAATAAACAAAAAAAAACAAAAAAACTTACGATAAAAATTCATGAGTGGTTGGAGTGGGGCACTCGCAGAAATGGCCCCAGAAATCAGGTGTGGGTACTTGAATCGTGCCCACACGGACAGTGCCCCTAGAAAAGAATGTAGGTTTCTTTTAAATTAAGTTGTTATTTTTGAAAAATCATAAAAAAATCAAAAAACAATTCCAAATCATTGAAATTTTGCTTCTAAAATATAGATTCGTAACTGATGTACATCTCTATGTATAAAACAAGTTTATCGTGTATGACACCACCCTTACTTTACTTACCTGAGTAAGAACCCCCAAACACGATCCACTTTCTGCCATGCAGTTTATAGGTGGCAGTGATGTTCGTTATAAAATTAGCGATATCCGCTAAAGCCTGTTCGCTGCTTAGGAAGGATAGATTTTCTGTGCTGGCATCACTGTGAAAATTTGGTGAGTTGGTATGATGCAAACGTATGTTATTAACTCATAAGGTAGTTAAAATGCGCACCTTCATGTGAACATCACATGTCCACAGTCGGGTTACCACAGCTATTGTACTGTGTTGTATTGCTTAGATTTAAATTTTGTGAAACTCAATAAATGAATCTGTTGTGACAATGCCTGCTAACTAAATTATTTAGGGACATAACTGAGTTATGGATCGTTTCATCGGCCTTTAATGACAGTAAAGATAACATCATTAAGGTATGAAATGACAACAACTTATAATCGAAACCAAACTAGTTGTAACCTTGGTCAACATGTGTTTGACACTTATGGATATTCAGCACATGGCAATTGCTGTAGGCACAAGAAAGCTAAAAATCAAAAAATTTCGGCAGAATAAGAAAAACGAGAGAAATGGTCGTAAATTGTTTAACAAATTACAATACATTAAAATAAAACGTATAATGAAAACGGTTGCAATGATAAGGATTTGTTTTTTTATTCCCCTCAACGGCAGATAAATCGAAAACGGTTGCGGTAAATGTTAATTATTTTTTTATTTGCAAGAGTAAATTCATACTCACAAGGCACATGTCAGTTACTTGTGTGTTATTTTTGCTATGCAGGTTGTCAATCTTTAATTTTACAGACATGTGTTAATCTTTAATATGACAGTTGGTTATAAAACACAGCCAACCTATTTTAAAATACGAAGAAAAAACTACTAAAACTTACGAGGTAGGGTGACTGTCCCCGTAGAAACGATGTTCTATCTGAAACAACATTGCCTTGGTTTGCTGGGCCATGGTTACCCAGTGCCCCTCTGTCATCCATGCATGGGACGCGGGGCCCTCACCCCCGATATTTAGGAACACGGGTCCGGACGAGGCCGAAAATTGGTCGTTAGCAAAATATCTCTGAAATAATGAGGCGTTTTTTGGGGTTGAGAAAATTTGGTAAAAACACTTAAAATATGCGAGCACTGGAATATAGGTTTTTATAATATTTGTGAATAATTTTACATTTATAAGCACACCATATATATATATATATATATTTGTACACAAATCAACCCTGATAAGCACACCATATGTCCATCTGTGCCACATTTTTAAATCCTGATAATATATATTTGTACACAAATTAACCTTGATAAGCACACCACTTGTCCATTGGTGTACATTTCCAAAGTTCAGAAAAACATACCGGCAAATAAAATAAACCTTAATAAAGAGATTACTTCTCCATTTGTGCCAAAAAGCAATAAAGTATGCAATTTACGGACCTGGTTCCACACTCTATCATCACCACCGTTAAAGTTATCAAGTCGTTGTTCAATCCACAAATCCTTTCCGACTTCCAGTTTCGATCGTTTGTAATTCCGCTCGAAATTTAAATTTTCGAAAAAATTGAATCCGTTTGCAAAGTCCAGAAAAAAAGTGACGGAAACCAAAAAAATAAACTTCATTTTTGACTAAAAATTCTAAAACCTGCATAAAATTAAACAGTAAATTGCAATGTTAATATAAATATAAGAATATTAGGAAATTAAAAAATTATTAATTATTTAATAAAGACATTAGTACAAACAATAAATTCATTTAAAGTTAAAGTTATATAAATCCTTTTGACTTAATTTTCTTTTCTTTAATACAATTTACACACAGATTTTAACACTTAAAAAAAATTATTATGTAAATACCCTGCACATTTTTAACACATTTCAAATCCTGATTATTTCTAAGCCCATTTTAAATAAACACAATTAAGCAAGTACACACAAATTTGATCAATAACATTCAACTAAATAAATAATACAAAAATTGTATGTAATCTTATCTTAATCTCAAAGAAGTAAAAATATAATCTCATAAAACTAAAATGAAGCTGCACAATGATTATTTGAGAATCTCCTATCTTTAAATATAAAATATTAAACGAATAATTGGTTTAAACTATATATTTTTAACCATATGAAAAGATATTCTTTTAAAAAATTAATCGTTAAAATACATTTTTTAAGGAATGATCGGTAAAACTAAAGTATTGAAAGATTGACTGATAGGAAAAGATATTTTTGACGCTAGTTATTGCGCCAAATTTGACGACTCAACAAAATTGTGTTTGGAAAACAAGTCGTTAAAATAAGAACATGGCTAACAATGACTCATTAAAACTGATGCAGTTAATAAAATTTAAAATCCACTTGTACCAAATGCTCTTAAATTTTATCACATATGGAAGAAAAAGATAACATTTTGGTTATTTTATATTCTATAACAAAAAAAAACATTTTTTGATGCCTTCATACTAATTCTTTAGAGTTATGCACCGTCAAAAAATAATACCTTTTCTTTAAACACTGCATTTTTCTAATAAAATCATTTTTATATCGTTCTTTTTTTGTCAAAAAAGTGCAAATATGCAAAAAGTTTGGCATAAAAATTGGCTGTTTTAAATCACTGAGTATCGTCAAATTAACAGAAAACACTGCGTAATAAATTCAAGAATAATGAGTACCTTAATCAACAAAATTGGGCAAGAAATATTGAGAAAGACACTTTGAAGGCATGCAATAGTATAAACGAATTTCATATCACAAAAAAGAAATTGTTACATCAGCATAATTCCATTAGAGAAAAGGCTGTAAGATTGAATCCAGTTGTTGGCTTAGAGGCACTTAGCCTACGTTGTGTTTAGACACAGCTTAATCATATACAACACACAGCAATAGCTCTACTAACCCAATAACAAACTAATATCTCCACAATAGGTGATTTAGACAGCATATATAGCGGTTAAGGCATAAACAAAACTCACAGAATTGGATAGTACATGGCAACTGGAAACGCATGACAGAAAAATTGCACTTGTGTAAAAGTATTTCAGGATAAAATATCTATAATTTGTGTATACGTGAAAGATAATTTAAAATAACAACAGCATTACTCTTACAATATGTGTATACCTAAAATAGTACCAATAAAAATTAAAGTATTCAATTTTTGTGTAAAGTTTAAACAATAAAATTTTTTGTTAATAATATTGTAAGTTTTCTTCCAAAATTAATACAAGTTTTCTCATGAAATGAATGAGAAAAAAATCAATATGGCTGTTTCACAATCCCTGAAAATAGCAGTCGCAGTGGAGATTTTCTTAGAAGTTTTCTTTGTTGTAATGGAACGATACGCCACTCCCTGAGTGCTTGTTACTCATTTTGTGCAGCTGAAAAGAGTTTGTGTTGTTGAAATGAGTTAATTTCTATCCCTGTAGTAATACGTGCAGGTTTCCAGACAGTGATTTTGTGCCCTGTAATCATACCCGCATGTGTAAAATAATTATTTACTCTGGTATGTAACATTCTTTAAGTGCATTTTGTGCTGTATAACCTGATGTGTTTCGCTTTAATTTAATTTACTACCAAGTACTTCCAATACAAGTATACAACAGTTTGGTTTCAGTTTTAAGAAACTTTTATTGAATCAAAAACTAGATAGTTTTTTAAAGCACACATTTGTAGTTTGTATGATAATACAACTTTTTCAGTTGTTTAAACTTAGAAAACTTATTCATGTTTATGAATAGAAAAACTCAAGGGGTGTTAACACACAGGAAATCGTCAGATTACCTCGCTAAAATGAGTTTGGTTTCAGTTTTGAGCAAATTTTCATTGAATTTGGATGAAAGGTAATCTAACAATTGCTTGTGTTAATGGCCTTCACGATTTCCCATTCACAGGGAAAAACATGAATATCAATATTATCCTAGCAGAAAAGAAAAAGCAACAAAACTGGACAGTAGAGTTTTAGGTCACATGTGATTACCAATTTGGTTAAGAATTCAACTTTTTCGGTTGTTTGAATTAGAAAACTTAGTACAACACCAACTACAGTACATTAACCTGTATAAGGATCATATGATAGGATAATTATGTTTATCCACATGAATGTCCCTAGTTTAGAACCTGAAACCCTTTAACTGAAAGCCAAAGCACTAACCCACCAAGATTATCGAACAGATCATCAATTACCACCCCTCACACACCCACCTTAGCAGAAAGCGCGGCTACCCCACAGAAGAACACCCCCACATGGGTATTGGGGTGACTTTGAGCTGTCTTGCTGAATATCTCATCCCAATTGGGTCTCCCGTAGTTAGTTTTCTGCTCCAGCCCGGTGATAACATCTCTGCTATCTTCTTCGTGGGCGTATATCGTTTTCGCCTAACATTTCAGGGTCAGGTTACAATTCACCAGTGAGTGTGATAAAAAATACCTAAACTTACGCAAAAATTAAATAAATCAAAAGAGGTTTTTAAATTGGGTTTTTCTAAAGAATTTTTATGAAATAAAATTGCTGATCAAAATGGAATGATGGTTTCAACCATTGCTGAAGGTGAGGTAAATATGTTAGTTACAGCTTGACTGCACTTATGCAGTGTCGTACCATGGTTTAAACCAGTTATGGGCAATATACATGCCGTGAAGGAATTTTGACCGGCCTGTAGACTATCTAACCATATCCTGTAATGTGGCCCTCACATTAGTGAATAAGTATGTGGTTAAGATATTGAATATTATTCATGTAATAATCCGGCGCACCAAGAACTTCATTTCCCACTTGTAGCCCACCGAATAGAGAAGTTAAGTTACCCACTCTCTTTTTAAAGCCTAGTCGTAACTACAAGAAAAAAAGCTAATCCAACTATCCCGACACCAAAGCACCAGCAACTCGCCAGAGAGCACAACCATGTTTAATGCCAACTCTCACAAACTACAAAAATATGTAATCCAACCAAGCACATACCATAAAAATACCAGAAACTCGCCATCGAGCACAACATATCCCCCCGAACCATACCTTTTTATTGACCCCTCCATGAGTAAGGTAAGTTCCCTAAAGGTATCAATTTAACTCTATGTCACAGTAGTATTTTACCATGCTAAAAGCCTAGCCTTACCCACATGCATGTTGCTAATTAACCATCTACGAAAACACCATGAAAGCGTAACTTGCTGTTAACCACTAATTATGCGACCCTCGCCAGCGAGCACAAGGTATCTCCCCGAATCATACCTGCTTATGGTCCCATCCACAAGTAAGGTATGTGTGCTAGCTGTATTAATTTGACTCTAGGCAGTAGCATTTTACCATGGTTAAAGTCTAACCTTACCCACGAAAACAGTATGGAAGCGCAACTCGCTGCTAACGACTAGTTATGAGCTCCAATCATACCTGTTTATGCTCCCACCCACGAGTAGGGTATGTGTGCTAGCGGTATAAATTTGATTCTATGCAGTAGAATTTCACCATATTTAAAGCTCTACCCATGTGAATGTCGCTAATTAACGATACACGAAAACACCATGAAAGCGCAGATCGCCGGCAACCACTAGTTATGAGCTCGAGGCATACCTGCTTATGGTCCCACCCACGAGTGAGGTAGATGTGATACTCGATCAAGTCCTGACGTCCGATCTCAGCGAGCTGTCGTTCCAAATAAGCAAGTAAGTCCCCAAACCATTCGAATGCATGGGTTTCGGGGCAAATCCAAAAGAAATAGACTTTTTTGAGGACCATCTCATGTTCGGGGTTTAGGTTCTTGTACCTGGGTTTTTAGGGTGTGTTTAACAACTTTTTGGGGGAGAGTTTTGGAATTTTTTTAAAGGTGTTAAAATATGGTGGTGTGCTTTTTTAAGGTTTTGTGTACAAATGTATATATGATCGGGACTTTGGAAATGGGGCACAGATGAACAGGTGGTGTGCTTATCAAGGTTGTTTTGTGTAAAAATATATATAATCGGGACTTTAAAAATGTGGAACAGATGAACAGATGGTATGCTTATCAAGGTTGATTTTGTACAAATCGGAACTTTGGAAAAGTGGCACAGATGAACACATTCACTTCATGCTACCATAACTCATATTAAGACATCACATACCACACAGATTTGAGTAGAGAAGCGAAAGGGGTAACCCCGATACCAGACCCAACACAGATGGCGACGGGGTAGTTAAACACGTCCTCGCTTGCAGTACCAAACGGACCATCTATCGCGAGTTTTGGCATTTTCCAAGATGGCAGCACCTACGATATAACTGTGGTTTAAGTTTCCGCGATTTATGTGGGAATAGCAACCAACTCGGCTGTGGGCATGCGGTATTCGGATGATTAACAGGTGCTCAGAAAGGAAACATGAAACTTTGTCTAACAGATTAGTCTGGTGGGTTATTGTGCCACCTTTCAGTTGAAGGATTGCAGGTACGAAACTGGTCGCTAGCTAGTCGGTTGTGTCCTTTGGCAGGGCACTTAATGGACATTGCCGGAACCCAGCGGATTAATGGGTTCTACTAAATTTATGTCTATCATATACAACACACTGCAATAACTCCGGTAACCCGACAGTGGGCGCAAGGTGATTTGATGATTGCCCGTGTGATAACCCCCTTGTTTTTCTCATTCACGGGGATAGACATGAATACCCTATTCTATCCTAAATTCAATAGCACACGTAGAAGACATATCACACACATATATACAACCTGTGTATAAACTTTGGCCCTTCACATACTATAACCCACATTCATATGGTGTGGCGTTATCACTCCCACCCCGCCCCATATTTCATCAACATACCTCGTTTCCACTTTCATCAGCCCCCAAAACCTTGCTTAATCCGGTAGTCCAGTCCCCGACTATGCGCACGTGTACACTGCAGTAGTCCTCTTCAGGGGCCTGTGGGTGTAAACAGGGGTCAGGGTGTATGGGGGTAAACCATGTGAAAAGGAGTTATGGGTAAAGTGGTTAAAATACAAAAAATGGAACACCATGCATTTACATGGGGCTATGCGCACGTATACACTGCAATAGTCCTGTTCTAGGGGCCTACGGTTCAAACAGGTTAAACTTGTTCAGGTTGAACAAGGGTTAAACTTCAGTGTATATGGGGAAAACCTTATAAATAGGAGTGATGGGTAGTGTGGTTAAAAAAATAGTGTTTGGATGATGTAACTAGACAATGGCCATGTGGTATTCTTAATATAACAAGTCTTTATGTAATTAACAGCTGCAATTTTCTCCATTGTTTAACTTGGGCCATATTATCTTTAGTTTATACTTGTTAAAATAGGGGCCGTCTGTGATATATTTACATGGACAAAATGGGGCAATTAGTTATTTACATGGGTTAAAAAAATGGTATTGATTTTTATACATCTATATGGGTTAAAATGGAACACCATACCAGGGCCAAAAATCCATCAAATTTCTGGAAAGTAAGAATTCAATGCGAGTAAATCGTTTACCAACACGGTTTTTATGATGCTACTGTAAATATTATAGACTCCAGTTTTAGGAAGCTCCATAGTAAAACAGTAAACGTTAATTAGTTTTTTATTTGCAAAAGTAAATTCTTACTCTAAAAGTGTGCGTCACAAGTAAACACGCTAGTGTTACTCGTATTACAAGCACAGATGTTTGGCACTGTCTAAAATTTACTTGTTGGTATTTTTATTGTCGGTAAAATGGATATTGGTTAGCACACACGTACACGGGTTAAGAGAGAAGCCGCAAAACAATCACTGACCGAAGTAAGAGTGAAAGGAGTGAACCTACAGAGCTGTTGGTCGAGGAGCGTTAGAAACAGGTGGACGATCGTTTCAACGATCAATTCTTACAAAATAGTTTTGTTTTTGTTTCTTCATTATAGCAATGAGATTAACAATCATAAAAATTACCCGAAAAACATTTTGTTTAAAAAATTAGAACTAAGAGTGAACTTACAGAGGTAAGGGTGAACGGGTGCCACTCGAGTTGTGAGAGCTGTGGACACATGATGAACACATACTGCCCCACTTCCGCATTGAACCCTTTCTTTCGCATCTGGATCTCAATGACCCTTGATGGGTGCTTTATCACCTTTTGGAAGGATTGGGGGTTTATGGGTTATTGGGGTAAAGGTGGTTAATTTTGGTTCAGTTTATTTTTTGTTTCTACGATGAAAACATGAAGCAGAACCTATGTTAAAATTAAAAAAAAAAACAGAAAAAAACGATGTTAAAACACGTCTAAAATCCAATCAATTATTAAGTTTTGGTATATTTTGATGTGGCCGCTAAACCCAAATAAAAAAATAAAATTAAAATGGAAAAATAAATGTTTATAAAAAATTACACTAAGCCTCGAAGAAAAGTGTGCGGTAAATCTTTGTAGTAGTTTATAATCAACAAAAAGTGAAAATAGACAGTCTCAATCATACAATACACTGTAATAGCTCAGGTTACCCGACTGTGGGCGCGAGGTACTCTGATGATTGCCTATGTGATAATGCCCTATGGAATTTCCCATTTACAGGAATAAAACAAATATCGAAACCTAATAACTGAACAGGATAACAGTCAAGTTACCAGAGGTGTTACACTGTACCCAATTTTAATGAAAATTGAAGAAGTTTATTTTATGAGACAGAAAAAATAGCAACAAAACTCAGACAGAATAAATTAAATAAAAATAGAAAGAAATGAAGACAAACCAAAAGTAAAAGAACAATAAATCAAACGCACCTTCAGTATCTCAACTTGCTGGTTGAAACGCACAAGTCTGATGATTCGCTCGATCACGTACAAAACCATCGGCGCTATCACCCATTTCCATGTCTGTGTGGGTGAAGGGTAAGTAAAAGGGGGTAAGCGGTAGGAAGGGTGGGGGTAATATGCAAAAACCGATACATAATGTATTTAAAATTATTAGTTGGTTATGTGTATAGGGCAAGACGCCCCCTTGCAGTTCATCGAACTACATATTTTCTCCAAAACTACATCTTCTGTTTAAAATGTTTATTTTAAAATATCTAGGCATTCTTGATGACTCATACCATAGCGCTACAAGTTAGCTCTACAAAAGCAGGCAATTTATTTTTTCACACTGAAGAAGTCAAGTAAACTGATAGTGGACATGAGGTCATTCGCGATTCGACCACTTTTTGTACATAGTGCGTGACAAACGCAACAAATACCCCAACCGTTAAACTTACCATGGGTGCGCTGCCGGCAAACACTGGGGTAGGGCAGTTGTTCTGGGGCCATAGGGCGGGGTTAATCAAGCTGCATCGTTTGGGGTCGTGAACTAATAAACTCGCCGCAGTTTGACCTCTGACCTGCATTCTGGATGTTAAAGTTAAAATTTTAGTAAAATATGTTTCTTTAAAGTAAGATTTAAATGTTAAAAGGGATAAATGTTATCCCTAAGACTAACCAAACATTTTTCGGGGCGAAATAAACAAAGACATTTAAAAACATTGATTTTATAATTATATGTCCAATAGTATTATAAAAACTCGAACGAAATTTGGTGAAATTAAAAAAAAAATTAAAACACAAACGACAATCATAAAAACATCACAAAACACTCACGAGATCCCGTGAACCACCAGGAAGCCATAGAAGACGATAAATAGGTGGTGGGTGAACCAGAAGACCTCGAAATACGAACGACGGATGAACTCCACAGAGGAGGTCACCATGAAGAACAGGCTGAGGGTGATGATCACCCCAGTCCAACCCCCTGTTAGCAAGAACACGGCCCCAACGGAAAACTGAAATAGGTTCGTTTAGAAAGGTCTTATTTCAGTGGTCGACTGGTCAAAGGCAGGCAACTAGTTAGGTTATAAAGTTGTTATAGTGTAATTATTTCATGTTTTCGAAAATTACTTTGTCAAGGGTGTCCAGCCCCAAGGGGTGTTAGCAAGTTCAAGGGTGTATTCAAGGGTGTGTTAGCAAGAACACGGCCCCAACTAAAAACTGAAATGGGTTTTATTGATAAAAGTCATTTTTCAATGATTGATTGGTCAAAGGCAAACACGCAGTTAGGTTATAAAGTTGTTATAGTGTAATTATTTTTATGTTTTTTAAAATTACTTATTCAAGGGTGTCCAGCCCCCTTTTAGCAAGAACACGGCCCCAACTGAAAACTGAAATGGGTTCGTTTAGAAAAGTCTTATTTCAGTGGTCGACTGGTCAAAGGCAAATACGCAGTTAGGTTATAAGGTAGTTACAGTGTGGATATTTTAAGTTTTTTCGAAAATTACTTATTTAAGGGTTTATCCATTGTTATCAAATGATAACTTGTGCTCACAGTCGAGTTGTGGGGTTGTTAATGTGTGGTTGGTTTTGATATTTATATTCCAAGGCTGGGGATGTATATTTAAAGTATTTAGAGATAATTAACAGTATAATTATGTATTAAAGGATTTATTAAAGTTTATTATCGGATTACTTTACGCCCACAGTAGAGTGTACAAGACTATTACCTATTAATCTCAGGTAATTTTGATATTTATTGTCTGTCATGTCAGAAATTCATATTTAAAGGAGCAATAACCATTATTGAAATTCTCAACCAAAACTTTAGGAGTGTGTAAGAGCAAGTGTGTCTTAGAGGTGGTATATTACCAAGCTTCAAGAATCGAACTACAAAAATTATTTTGTGAGAGCTATAACCAAAACAATTTTTTAAACATAGTTAAAAAGCCTTAATTAATGCGAAACTTAACATTTTACAATACTTTTGTTTTTTTTTAATAAAAACAGACATTTTCAGTTTTTAATTAAAAAACAAATTTGCATTCATTTTAAACAGTTAAAAAAACTAAGTTGTGTGGGCGATCTCTGCCTGGTACACTAATGTATACACATTAGTAAAACATGTAGGCTGTAAAAGTAGGTTAGATATACACGAACCACCTATTATTTCCCCACGCTTGTGCTTAAATGCATGCTGCTACAAAACCATGCCAGAGAACACTTTTATGTATTTTAACATAAAGTATAGCGAGCGTTTGTGTGCATTTTTACTTGTCTGAATTAACCTATTATATTATAAACATTGGGGTAGGCAACCTTTTTTAACCACAAGGCATTATATTATATAGATTTGTAGAATAAAGCCTACAATACTTTAGAAACGTACTATGGGCAACAACAATAGGTCTCCATTTTCGTGAGCTAATAGATAGGAAGTGTTGGTAGCTTTTGAAAGGAAGTATTACACATAGATTAATATTCTATTGTTTCTACCTTTATACTATGAAAACTCGGCGATGTGATTGATGTCGTTTTCATGGCATGACTTGGTTTTTCATTGTTTTTTTAAAGGGAAATTACGTTTTCTGGTGAGTTCATATGGAAACGGAAATTCTGGGCTAATTAATTAAGCTGTGTATGCGCAAAGAGCATGCTATCACGATGGCAATTTCACTATTTAAAATAGAAGCACCATGTAAATCAGGCATGGGCAACATATAGCTCATGAAGGGATTTTGACCTGCCCACAGACTGTATCCGATCATACCCTGTAATTAAGATATTGAATATTATTCATGTAATAATCCGGCCCACCAAGAACTTTATTTTTCTACATCTGGCTTGCCAACTAAAAAGTAAAAAATAAAATAAAAACTAAAATAGTCACAAAACACACACATATCTATATATATATATATATATATATATTAATTCAAATGGTAACCAATATAAAACAAGACACAGTTAAACATGATAAAAGGTACCCACCACATTACTACGTATTGGGTTGAGGTAAGTTTCGTTGGGTGCATTTCCGATTTGTATGAGTCTGGCAACCAATCTTTTGCGCTGAATCACGGAATTTGAGTCGGTGACCAAGATTTTCGAAGTGTACGCCGACGTGAAAAAGTCGACATTGAAAGAGTGAGCAAAGTAGTGGATCACTGAGGAAAAAAGACTGGGATTTCAATTTCGGAATTTAAAAAAATGACTGCTTTGTGTATTCAAGGGAGGTATATATCTTTATAGATTTTCTGAGACATCTTATTTGCAAGGTCAAGTTTTGAGCTATTACAGAGTGTGTGTTTGTGGATGGTTGATTCATTTATATTCTCAAGTACACCGTCGAGTTCCTGTCCGTTGTCCAATTGCTGGAGCTATTACAGTGTGTGGATGGTTGGTTCATTTATATCCTCGTGCCCATTGTCGAGTTGCTGGAGCTATTACAGTGTGTGGATGGTTGGTTCATTTATATCCTCGTGCCCATTGTCGAGTTGCTGGAGCTATTACAGTGTGTGGATGGTTGGTTCATTTATATCCTCGTGCCTATTGTCGAGTTGCTGGAGCTATTACAGTGTGTGGATGGTTGGTTTATTTATATCCTCGTGCCTATTGCCGAGTTGCTGGAGCTATTACAGTGTGTGGATGGTTGGTTCGTTTATATTTTTGTGCCCACTGCCGAGTTACTGGAGTTATGGTTGTTTTTTATATATCTTAGCATCCACTGTTGAGTTAATGGACTATTACAGTGTGGATGGTTGATTCATTTATATCCTTGTGCACACTGTTAATTTGTTATAGCCATATAGCCTGGTTTTATCTAGCTGTATTTTAAGAGAAACCATGCGGGCAGTCACGCTCACAATCACTTTTTGGTCATTACTTAACTTACAAGTCATTAGAACGATCATATAAGCACACATTCGGTGGAACTTAATATTCTTGTCCAAAATTCGACGAATTCTACGTGGGCAGCACTGTTAAATAAAAAAGGAAACACTGTTAACAAAACATAACAAAAGGAGAAGCCTTCTGAAATTATAAACAAAAAGAAATTATTTTGGTTTAGAAAAAAAAGTCAATATAGCTAATATTTCTTTTAAACAGGTTTTATTTGAAAATGCCTAAAAATTGCAGCTATATTTGAATATTAATAGTAATAGATTTTTGTCAGTTAATCACTAACAAAATTAATAAAAGGTTAATGTTGCATGTAAAACAAACAAAAGGCAATTAGTTACTGTGAAATGCTTTAAAACTTTTTAATTCTACCACTACTCATTTTTTCCGCCGTACTTTAACTACAAAGCAATGTTCGAATGATTTTGATTTTTTTTAAATTTCAGTGAAACATAATATTAAACTTACAATTTCTCTAAACGAATTTTTTTCTGATCAGTTAACGATTTTAAGGATAGAAATGTGGCTATAAGCACAGCCATACCCATGACCAGTCCAATCCCTACTACATCACAGAACTGACAGTAATCTTACCATTACTTAAGTGTATACGTTCCTTGTATTTTCCATAATGCTAATAAACATAAAGATTTTATCCTATATCACAGGAATCAAGAATGAAAGTGTTGTTTAAGTGATTTTTTGTAAAAACTAAGTTAGTTAATCTGCCGCTGTGCACTATAAAACTTACTAAGAGGTAAATAATTTTAAATATGCTACCGTCTACGTAAAAAAAGTGAAATTCTTAAAAATATTGCGCAAATGGGTTTAAAATTCCTGCACATCCTACAATACGGACAACTTTACGTGTATGACTCACCATGCACGCCCTTCTGAACAG
>CH003233.1:72433-106180 GCA_000149265.1 Ciona savignyi | reverse complement strand
GGGTTGGAAGTTTTGCTGTTGGGGTGGGGAACCTCCGTAAGAATTCTGGGGCATTTTCTGCTGCTGCTGGGGCTGTTGTTGGGGTGGTTGTTGGGGGCCTTGCTGATTGGGGCCTTGCTGCTGGGGTTGTTGGGGTGGCTGGGGGCCTTGGTGCTGGGGTCCCTGCTGTGGGGGTTGTTGGGGCCCTTGGGGACCGAAAGACCCAAACCCAGATCCAGGATATTGCTAAAACATAGAAATATAATCGAATTTGTTTTTGTATCTTGAGCCATTTAAATGCAGATACACTGCAATATATATAATATAGGGGTAGATTTAGGGGGGACATGGGTGCAACTGCCTTTTAAATTACAAAAATGGAAATTAAAATAACTGTTTAAACTTTACAACTACAGCAGGGGAAAGGGAAACAACAGTTGTGCAGTTTGTAATCACCTTGTGACCATAATTTGGCTGCTTGAGCTATAATATTGAGTTGTGCTATGCACTATTGATAAAAATTTCAATCGTTCCATATAAATTCATTGGATCAAGGCAAAGAACATTAAATGACTTGCCTAAGAACACAACCAAATAGAAAGTGGTCAGGGTTAATCTCGAACCTGGAACCTGTCAGACTACAACCTTAATCTTATCCGTATCCCCTAGACGAGTATGCAACTGTAAATAAATACCGTAATCCCTTAATTTAGTGACTCCACTAACCTATAAGGTTCCCAGACCCTAACTGTACGCCCCATGCTGATTTACTCTTTATTTGCCACAATATAAAAAAAAGGATGACCCAATCGCCTCTATAGCAATGTAAACATGCCCCAATTAAGTTGACTGAATAAGGCCCAAGGCAAGGGAAAACTAAAAGAAGGAAATGCGAAAAAGCGGGAAACTGTACACTAAAATAAAGATTATGCCATTAAAGTTAGTTTGAGGTTGGAGTTAGGGTTAGTTCTGGGGTTGGAATTAGTGTGTTGGCAAGAGAAAGTTTCTGTAATTTTAGTGTGCAGTTTCGATCCTTCCCGCTTTCCCTCCTTTTAGTGTTGCCCCCCAATGCACCCCCTACATTAGCATAATATATGATACGCTGTTCTGATTGGCTCTATTTCTTTCCCCTCACCTGTGATTGGTTGAAGTTTTGAGAACCAGGACCCATTGTGGTTGGAGGCTGGTTAGGAGCCTGTGGGTAATTCCCCTGAGATGATACCGGCTGTGCATACCCAGGCTGGGGGTGTCGGGGTGGTTGGATCTGGTTGGGAAACCCCATATTCACCCCACCCATTTGTTGGGGGTGAGGGAAACCACCCTGAAACGCATTTTATTTATTTTTTATCAAATAAAATATTTAAACAGAAAAAACACTTTTATTTAAGAAAAAAGACTAAATAAAATGCTTATTTTAAGCTAAAGCTAAAGAATCAGTTTCAAATAAAATGGAAAAAAAATTGGAAAATAGACCTAAAAATAGACATGTAATTTGTTTCCGCCACTTTGTGTTCTTTTTTTTCTTTTTTTTAGTTAACAAAACTATTATTTATCTTTTGTGCAGATAAAACAATTCCACTTATTATAATGAAAATTTTTGTTTTTTTGTGAAAAAAATCTTGTTTTTTTGCGAACCTGCTGTTGGTTTGGTTGATTCTGCATTGGCATCGACGATGGCTGCCCCTGTGGTCCCGCTTGCTTATCCATAAAGTTGTTGGGCTGTCCGGTCAACTGCGGGTTGGATTGACCTTGGGGCATCTGTCCGTATTGGGGTTGTTGGGGTTGCTGGGGTTCGGATTGAAACGACGCTAGATGTTGGGGGGTCGGGGTGCGGTGTGCGGGTTGGGGGGGTAGTTGATCGGGGGGCGGCATTGGGGGTTGGGACATCATTTGATGGTTCATTTGTGGTTGACCGGAGAATGAGGGGATACTGCTGTGGCTTCCAGATGGACTTGGTGGTCGATTTTCAACTGCGAGGAAAACGATGAAAATTATGAGTGATTTTTAGGGAATAATCTCTCGAAAATCCCGGTAAAATAAAGAATAAGTGTATGGGTGTTTTGTAGCCATTAAAAGTCCAAACGTTTTGGTGGAAATTTAGTGTAGTTTGTTAAAAAGTTAGATTTTGTCCATGCGGATAAGTAGTTTAATTTTGGAGGTGATATGAGAAGAAATATTTAAGATTTTTTGACAACTTAAAAAATTTTAAACATATATTGATGAAACTTGGTGGGATTATTGTTTATTTGATAAATGAAAAAATTATAAAATTAAGTAGCAAAATGAATTGTGGCAATGAATACAAAAAGAACACACCAGAAAAATCAACACAAAAAAATTAAAAAAATAAGTTTGCTGCATACACAGACAAATAGTGAAAACTGTATGTTAGCGATGTCCTTATCTGAATCAGTTTATATTCCAGAGTTATCTTTGAATAATGAAAATTCTAGATATTTTAATCGCTCTGAAATAGTTCTAATGTAAAAACTTCTGTTAATTTGATATAGAAAAGTACAAAGCATTGTGTTGTGTGAAATATTTATGAATTTTACATATAATCTTTTACATATAATACATAATCCATTTTTACTAAAAAGATATAATTTTTTGAGTTATTGCAATAAAATTTAATTCAACTGATTATACAACACTAAATTTTGAATTTAAAAAAAAAATTATTTGTTTTGTTTTTGAAATTCAAATTTGTTTTTGAAATTCAATAACTCTGGAATGGACATCCCTGCGTTGCACTTTGTCATTGTGGATTCGCAGCATTTAAATTATCGACAAAATGAAACCAAATAACAGGAAAAGAGCCAAAATATCTTACATTGTCTAACGTTATCGAACGCCGAAAGGTTGTTGGGCTTTTCATCTGTAAGCGGGTCGAAACTCGTATCATAATTTTGGGGCACGGTGGGTAACGGAGCGCGGCCCCCTTTTACAGAAACTGAATCCTCTGATGGGTGAAGGGTGTAAAATTAGGGGTCATGTAGGTATGGTAATGAGAATATGCCAGAGTTGCAGAATTCTGCTCTGAATGGGTTTCGAACACGCAAATAGGGGTAGGCCTAGTTATCCAACACAGATTTTTATTTTCAAAATGAGGTCATCAGTTTGGATATTACAAGGTGATTAGGTTTTAGTTATCAATAGAAAAAGGATGTTTTAATTGAAATATATGATGGAAATTTTTTAAAATGAGAACGAGTTAGTTGTTAAATGGATTGATGTTGATAAAAAAATATATGTCAAATTGCTGAGTAAATGATCGTTTGACCAGTAGTCATACTTAGTGGAGTAACATGCTTTCAAGCTTAGATTTACAGTTGTGGTTACCGTGCATTCTGTTATCAGTTTGCTTTCTAATATTAGACAATTTAGTAAATCATATAACAATTTATAAGATACCCATGGATTGGAACAATGTAAAGTTTGTTCAGGCAAATATAGCATTGGGTTTGAGCACCAAACAGCAAAATCCAACTACAGATACAGGCTTTAGATTAATCTACTTTCGTCGAATGAACATATAGTCGCGTACCTGTGCCTGAATGGTGCATTGGTGAGGGTCCATCCATAGTAACATCACCTGAGCCACTAAGGCCATCCAAAAGGGTGTTTAGCTGGTTTCGTATATTGATAAGTTCTGAACGGACATTGGTGCCTACAGTCAAGGTTTCATTTGCAGATTGCGGCTGGTCTTTAGCTAGAAATAACAGAATTTTTATGATGTTTTTGCGACTGGAACGAAAAGGGATAAAAGTGTGTTGGGTTAAAAACTTCTGTTTTGTGTGAAAATATATATAATTAAAACTTAGAAAGTTCAAAAGTTCAACACAGATGGTGTGCTTATTAAGGCTAACTTGTGTGAAAAATATGTGATCAATCCTTAGGAAATGTGGAATAGATGGACAGGTGGTGTGCTTATTAAGGTTGATTTGTGTACAAATATATTGGGTCGAGACCTTCGAAATATGGAACAAATGGACAAGTGGTGTGCTCATCAAAGTTGATTTGTGTACAAATAAATGTGATCAATCCTTAGGAAATGTGGAACAGATGAACAGGTGGTGTGCTAATTAAGAGTAATTTTAGTTCAAATACACACATACATAATATATAATTAAGACTCAAAAGAATTTACAGAAAAATCGGTAATTTGTTACACCCAACTAGGATAGGATATTCATGTTTATCCCTGTGAATTGGAAAACCAAGGGGGTTAACAAGCGGGCAATCGTCAGATCACCTCGCGCCCACCGTCGGGTTACCGGAGCTATTGCGGTATGTTGTGTATGATTCTTACAATTCTTCAATTTGGTAGAACCTATTAATCCACTGGGTTCAGGCAATGTCCACGGACACAACTGATTAGCTAGCGACCAGTTTCAAACCTGCTAACATTTAATAGGCTATTACAAGAACTTACTGAAAATGGTCAGCTTCAGTATTCGGCTTATCTGTATTGCAAAATTAATATCCGAGTCATCAAATATGGTAATCAAGTCGCCATCTGCGAAATAAAGGTTTTACTAACGAGCAATGTAAGAAAACTGGTGCTCAGAGTCAAGTTGATGAAGATATTACTGTGTGCCATTGGTTTTGTTTTTTATTCTTGCGGGTGGAGAACCAAATTAAAGAATTTATCACAATTATTATTGGATAACTCATATTAATGGTAAAGTTTTCAAGAGTTGCATATAATATGTGGTTGATTTTATATTTATAACCTGGTGCATGGGAAAACTGTACCAGATGATTAAGTGTTATTATTGTTGGATCATACAGAATCAATATTGTCAAAAAGTGTCTGCGTAGCAACCTTATATCAAGTTATTGAAGCTATATCTTTATATTAAACAGTGTCTGAATGGATTTTTCATCTATATCCTGGTGGATAAAGAATCTGTTGCCCGATGAAATTTAAGGTATATCTGACCCTATTGATAGGCTTATCCACAGAAACTAGTAGACTTTTTGGAACAAGTTAAAAGTATGAAGTCTGGAAATAAAATAAAGTCATTGCTTAAAAACAAACTTTGCCACAGAAAAAACAATTAGATAAAAAACCTGGATTGGTATACCTATTTACAGATTTATCTACAGATACTAAAACATATACAATTTAGTTCTAAGCAGCATTAAGACTTTAGGCACAAAATCAATGTTTAGTTAAAAACAAACATTTATCAATAAAACAAATCAATAACAAATTTTTTTTTAATTTTTTTATATTTTAAGTTAGAGATTCACACACAAAAACTTCAAAAATGACCTTCGTCTGCGTATTTTATGGCCACATCCTCATTTGGATCCAGTGACCCCCGGAAGACCCTTTGCATCATTAGGATTAGCTCATCATACGTGAGATCTTCATTGTGTATTGGTATGCGACGTATATCGTTGCCCAATCGCGCCTTGATTATTAGCTTACCAGTTAAATCCATTGCGCAGGAAATTAGTCTAACTGGCCTACCGATTCTATTTAAAGTTGTTGGTTTTTTAATCCTGATATGATAGATTGATTTATGGTAAATGAATTTATATAAACAGTAAATTTATCCAAGATACTTAAAACAAAACTTAACATATCGTAATTGCAAAGGAAAGAAGGAATAGTGCTGACTAAAACTATTTAAACTAATTTTAACACTGCCCTAAACACTAATCTTAGGACCAGAACCAACCTTAACTCCAATCGCATGTTTAAAACTAACTTTAATGTCCTAATCTTCATTTTAGTGTGCAGTTTCCCTTCTTTTAGCTTTCCCCTCCGATATAACCTATATCTTTGACTCGTCCCGCATGTCCTAAATGCTTTTCCCCGAGTGCAAAAATACTCATCTGACTAGCCAACCGCTGATTTCGATACAATACCATTTCGGCTGCAGGAAAGCTCCAACAGACTGAGATAACCGAGATGAAGATTGGGTATGTATCGTGTTTATTCGGTCCTATCTGCTACGCAGTTTGAATGACATATCAGAAACTAAAACAAGCCAACATTTTCTGAACTTCGGAACACACATGACGTGTATATGAAGCTCACTTTAACTCGAGTCGCAGAAATAAATATGTGGGATCTTTGACACTTAAATAATTATATGTTTTTTGGGTTAAAGTACAAATTTATTAACACTTAATAAAAAACAAATCACTGAATTAGAACACAAATAATAACATAATAAAATTAGATGTTTTTCACTCACAGTTTAGGTCTATAACTACCTTCGCTAACACGGCAAATTGTTCACAATTTCTGACATATAAATGAATTTTTAAATAGTTTGTTGCAAATTCTCGTGTGAGAATTTCCCACAATCATTATATTAATTGCACCGGTTGCACAAGAGAACAACGCACTGATCGTCACGACAAATGTCATATAACTCGGACGCCCTGTTTTATTGCATTCGCCCCCATTGTCACTTCCAATATAAAGTGCCGTGTTTTGTATTTACACGTCAGTCCACTTGGGACTCACAAATAGTTCTTTTCAGATCTGACTACCATTTATTTGCCGTGAGATGGCAAAACTCACCCCGTTCGTGTTTCCTTACTGGACCGTTGCGCGAGTCATGAATAAATACGACTTTACCCCTTAACGTATCCTTGATCGAGAGTCAAAATGGTAAGGAACCGACAAGTTGACGCAGTGTGCGGTATTTTATTTATTTAAAATGCCGATGTGCGTCCAACCAACGATTATAAAGAGTCAACTTTTTATAATCATTGGCCCAACCCTCATAAGAAAACAAATAAATACATCTTTTTTAATTTTTGTTTTGAAACTGACACTAAAATGTGTGCAACTAATAAACTAACACAGAAATTTAAAATACATTACTTTACCTGAAAAAAAAACAAAAAAACTTTAATGGGCTTATATGAAATATACAAAATGTTGAAACGCTTAACATTCATAACCATCAAGTATCAATATTAAATTTCAAGACGAATATTACTAAGTTCTTAAAAATTTACAAACTATTTATTGAGTTTTAAGTACGTCATCATACCTTCTTGTTTTTCCGTCAGAAGGAAATTCATAAAGATTATTTGTTGTTTGGTAAAAATTAAAAGTGATTGAATAGTAAACGAATATTCTTGCCATGATGATGCACCAAACCTCGTTTTAGTCGAGAACAATTTTAATCAGATACGACGAAATCTTTTGCATTTTTATTGGGATAGCAGCCGTTAGGCTGAAAACAAAGGCGGAGTGCCATATCGAAGAATAAAAATTAAGTTGTGTAATATTTCGCCGATGGACTGTGGGGGGTAGGTAATGTTTAATTGTCTCCCTTCGCGCTTACGATGTGAGTGATCCTATTTGTATTGTAAATGAGCGGGTCGTCCTGATATGGGGCCTACCCAAAAAACATGAGGGACACGACCTATATACCAATTTTTGCCCAAAATAAGATACAATTCATTAGAGTATGCAAAAAAATCAGAATTGTGGCAATGGAATTTTATTACAAAAGTGATTCATTATTTAACTACAGTGAAAATAACGACGATGTAAGATATACGTAAGTACGAAAAAGAACGATTTACAAAAGATACACTGCGATAGGTAGAAAAAGTGCAAATCTCGATTCCCAAATTCCATGTCAGAAAAAGTGATTATTGTAAACGTTAGTCACGAATAAGTAGATTATAAGTTCGATCCTTACAGTAGCCATTTTTTGTCGAACTGTGCCTTTGGGCAAGGGACTTACGAAAGGTTCGTTTTATCCAAAGAATACAATACGATCGTGATAAATTAGTTATCTTTTGCAGTGAGTTATTGTACATTTAGTGTAGTTGTTTGAACTATAAATATGTGTATACTGAGGTCCTGAGTTCGAAACTCAGTTTGTTAAATAAAACGTGTTTTTTTAAAAAAAGGGGGGAAAATCTCAAAATTTCATCCTGAAATAATTGGAACGTTAGACAGTTGAGATTATTCATGATTAAGGTCAGTTTGTAAAATAAAACGTTTTTTTTTAAAAAAAAGGGGGAAAATCTCAAAATTTCATCCTGAAATAATTGGAACGTTGGACAGTTGAGATTGCTGACTCACGCTCGGACCGACGTCTTGTGACATCGGCGAGATGCTCTTTTTGCTCGCTGGGTGGTGCTGTTGTATGGACGCGGTGAGGCGTGAATGGCGAGTGAAGCGTGACGAGTGCGTCGAACGACCGTGAAGTTGCGACATGTCGTCGTGTATTGTGGCCAGAAGCTGGGAAGCCCTGGAACTGTATAAATACCATGTCATTTAAAATGTTGATAACACGGAATAGGGTATTAAGATGTTTGTTTGTAAAGTTAAATAGAATAGGATATTCATGTTTGTCCCCGTGAATGGGAAAACCAAGGGGGTTTACACATGAGCAATCGTCAGATCACCTCGCGCACACCGTTGGGTTACCGCAGCTATTGCATTGTGTTGTGTATGATTCTCACGTTCCTTCAATTTTTTTTTTTTTTTTTTTTTACCGAGCCAAGTTTCGAACCCATGATGGGCTCGTCACCAGGACCGTTTTTTTTGTATAAGAGTCGGTATATGTATCGGTCGCGTTAACCATTCGGCCACACGACCGTACGCGTTCCTTCAATTTAGTCCCAATAACCCCCCCCCCCCCCAAAAAAAGAGACCTCTGGTGGTTGCTATGGGATCTTGATCCTCCTGCCTCCTCGGTAAGAGTGAGGAGCGATGTTGAGAGATCTTTCGGAGATTTCATAAATGCTGCCACGATGTTCTGACTCAGTCCTTGGATGAAGTCGTTCTGTCTCTCTTTCGATCTGTTGGAGAGAGGGTGAGAAAAAGGCAAAAAAAGGGAGACAAGAGTCAAAGATAATGGGAGAGAAGCTGAGAGAAAGAGTTACAAAAGGAAGAAAGAGTTAAAGAGAGGTCAAAAAAAGAGAGGATATTCATGTTTATGACCATGAATTAGGTTATTGGGCAGGACGGTTATCACACAGGCAATCTTTAGAGAGAGAGGTCATAGAAAAAGGGAGAAAGGGAGAAAAAAGAGGTTAAAGAATAAAAAAAGAGACTAATACTAAAAAAGCTTTGAAAATAAAAGAGAAATTAGAAATAATAACAAATAAACAGTGAAAAACTGAGCATATGTTTAAGATAGGATAGGATAGGATATTTATGTATATCCCTGTGAACGGGAAAACCAAGGGGGTTAACACACGGGTAATCTTTAGATCACCTCGCGTTTACCGTCGGGTTACCGGAGCTATTGCAGTGTGTTGTTTATGATAGACACGTTCCTTTAATTTGGTAGAACCCAATAATCCGCTGGGTTCAGGCAATGTCCGTAAAGTGCCTCGTCCAAGGACACAACCGACTAGCTAGCGACCAGTTCAGAACCTACATCCTTTCAGTTGAAAAGCGTCGCTCTAAACTACCAGACTAAACGGTCGGACAAGAATTGGAACCTACATTGTGTTTGGCAAGCCAACATGCAAACAGTGTTGCCAAGCTTCTAAAAACGCCGGCGATAACTTGTAATTCTTGGTGTAATATTTTATGACGTGGATAAAATGTGGATTCTCCCGGCATATCCGTAAGATCTCCCGCTCCCCCTTGTGGTCAAAACTGAGGTAGCCGAGAGCGACTGCGGCTGCTCCACGTACCTGCAAGAAAATGTAAAAAAAATGAGAATCTATTTCAAAAACAAAACACACAAATCGATAGATTGGAATATAGATATATTTTAACAACTTTAGTTTTGTCGCTTTTCCAGTTTCCAATTATATAAAACGCCCTGTTGGGTGTTTTTATGGTGGTAACAAAAAAAATTAAGATGTGAACTTTAGAAATGTGGTGCAGATGGACAGGTGGTGTGCTTATCAAGGTTAATGTGTACAAATATATATGATCGGGACTTTGGAAATATGACACAGATGGACAGGTGGTGTGCTTATCAAGGTTATTTGTGTACAAATGTATATGATTGAGACTTCGAAAATGTGTAAAAAATGAACAAATTCTGCATTTAGAAAACCGGAATAGAAAATCCAAACCTGGTCATTTTGAGGTTCCAGCAATTTGCATAAAAACGGGATCACTTTGATCGATACCATTGCAGAGGGAACTCCTAAAAATACAATGAAAACAATTTTGTGTTATGTTCGTGACAATTATTTTAGATTTATATCCCGGTATTCATATTGTGTCATTATTATGTTACGTCTTTCTTTTTGGTATTTAAAAAAAATTCCTAATGTCAAAACTAAAGCGAGTGTTCTAATTGCATACCATAGTTTAAAATGGCGGTTTGTGTGTTTGAACAATGTAGGTTGTGAACATTGCCTGAACCCAGTGAATTGACGGCTTGTACTAAAACAGTAGAAACGTAACAGTCATACACAGAATAATGCAATAGGACATGGGGTAATTTGGAGATTTCTTTTGTCTCTTTTTGTGTTGTGTTATCACAGCACAGGAATAAAAATTAATGTTTGTTATCCTAACCCAGTAAAATAATAAGTTGTAAAAAAGTAGAAAATTCTCAATCATGTATATCACACTTGAATAGCTTCGGTAACCCATATTGGAAACGAGCCTTGTAATACGCATTCTGTTTTTCCCAAATTAAGCGGATGCTACCGGGTTAAAGCAACGTTTACATCAAAAATTCAACCAAAATTTTCCACCGGAAAAATCTGTTCAAAATATTTTCTCCAAATCAAATTGTCACGACTATACTCACCTGCTCTAGTGTGAGAGAGGCGAGCTATACAGTCGGCAGCTAGCGCCTTTGTGTGGTCGCTTTTAGTGGTCTCCAATCGATTGATGAGCACCTTAATCCCCTCAGCGGAGGAAATCGCTGGCTCCTCATCTGGTATGATCCTCGAGAGCACTACAGCCTGGGTGAGAAGAATTAGTAGTAAACTGAGTCCAGTTTGCTTTGATAGGATAGGTTAGGATATAGGATAGGATATTCATCTTTATCCCCGTGAATGGGAAAACCAAGGGGGTTAACACAACGGAATCGTCAGATCACCTCGTGCCCATCGTCGGGTTACCTGAGCTATTGCAGTGTGTTGTATATGATAGACATGTTCTTTCAATTTGGTAGAACCCAATAATCCGCTGGGTTCAGGCAATGTCCGTAAAGTGCCTTGCCCAAGGACACAACCGACTAGCTAGCAACCAGTTTCGCACCTTCAACCTTTCGATTGAAAGGCGACGCACTTAACCGTTAGACCAACGGGCCGGACAAATATAAACAATATGTGTTAATCCAGCCATTGGTTAACCGGTTCGAAACTGATTGCTAGCTGGTGCTCATGTGCAAGGGAATTTGTAGTCATAACATAAATCCATTGGATGTATCAGGTTAACGAAAACCTTTAGATTTTATACAACACACTGCAATCGCTATGGTAACCTGACAGTGGGCATTAGGTAAGTTAATCATTGCCTGTGTGATTTAAAATATACACGAGTATCCAAGCATTGTTAAGGTTGTTATTTTAATAGGACAATAATGTTTACCACCGAAGTCTAATAGCAACTACCATAGTAATACATAACTTCAGATTTTGAAGTTGGTTTAAACCAGTGAATACATAGAAGCTGCCTTTCACCTGGAAGGCCGCATTGATTGCTGCATTATCATCAGGGCTGTTCAGAAAGGGTGCGAAGTTGTGCCACCTCACCCCCCCACACTCGGCTATAGCTTTCTGCTGCAGGACATTGTTGAACGAAAATGTGGCAAGCGCCGTCCCCGCAAGTGTTCCGACTTTGTCGTTGTTCGAATATAAAAGTCTGAAATGGAATTTTGTCATGTACGCAGTCAAGCTTGGAAGGGTATTACCTAGGTTGGTGGCTACAAGGGTTTAAATACAAAATTGGAAAAAAGTAAAAGAAGAAAAGGGATCTACAAAAAAATTCTATATTAATGGGAAGGTTAGGCCAGTGGGATTAGAGGGCCTCATTCATTATTTCGCTTCTTCGTTACATTAAAGAGAAAAGCGCAGTTGTTTAAAAAAAGGAGTCAGGATAAAACTGCGAAACTAAAGAAGTTAAAACACGTCTAAAGAAGTTAAACACGTCTTTTAACTTACATTGAGCAAAACACAACACATTGCGACAGCAAACTTATTTTAAATCATAATTATTATAAAATAAAACCTTAATAAAGTGTTGCCCATACAAATAAAGTGTTGCCCATACAATTAATGTTGTCCAGTGCAGCCATACAGTAAAAGTTTACCTACCTTATCACATGCAGAAAAGTGAAGTCAGGATTCTCCTCCAAACTTGAGATGTTTTCCGAATGTCCTAGGAAATCAAAAAAATTGAATTAAAAATTAGATTCTTGCTTTTGTTCCCACTAATTTTCTGTTGTCACAAACGTAGACCCAGTCATGACAACTTAGTGTAGAAGGAAAGCCTATTTTTAAGTTCTGGTCTCCGATTGGAGGCCTGGGTTCAAATCCCACTTCTGACACCATGTAGTGTTAAACACATGTTACGTAATACGTCCTTTATTATAAGTGTGTCGAGATGGAAAGAGGCCGATGAGAGAGATGCCTATGGCTTATATACCCGGCACTTCCCTATTTGTTAGAAGTAAAGTGACTTATATGGCCCACATTTCTGGTCCCGATGCTACTGTGAACCCAATCATGCTATTGTATTGTGCCACATTTACCTGTTATAAATAACATAACATCTAATACAGGGGTGGGAAACTTCTTAAATCGGGGGGCCAGATGTGGGAAAATAAGGTTCTTGGTGGGCCAGATTATTATATGAATAGTATTTAATATCTTAATCACATATTTATTGACTAATGCAAGAGCCACATTACAGGGTATGGTTAGATACAGTCTGTAGGTCGATCAAAATTCCTTTCACACGGGCCGTATGTTGCCCATGCCTGATATAGGAACTAATTCTCTTGCTACCTAGAGCAATAGCAGCCAGTGCTAGCGCTGATTCAACTTGGATAATTTCAGCTTTTGAGTGCGCCATCAATGCAACCAGAAACTTCAAACCCCGGGATTGCGCAATCGTGGTTTGGTTGCCACTGTTGGTAACATAACCTGGAAAAAGGAGAATTTAGTTGGGAAAGACAGTGTGTATGAGATAGGATACAAACATATTAAAGCAGTCGCTCTTTATTATAAGCACTGAAATTAAATGCCCAGAATTCAAACACCAAAAACACAAAAATTAAAAAAAGGCAAAATCTCTGCTTCTATATAGGTATGTGCAGTCATATATATTATGAGAATACAGCCACTACAGTATATCCATGCCATACCTATGTCAATTGATAATGCCAAGGTAATAAAAAATATCACTATTAATGTTAGTAATTAAAATGAAAATTGCAATTGGTTGTTTGGATAGATATATATGGATAAAAAATTAGTGTGTTTTTATCCTCGAAAAATAAAGAAGTGGCTGATTTGCAATTCGTTTTTTTTGGGTTTTAAAACCCGTTGTCATTTTAAAATGTCACGATTAGGAGTTTTTGTTCTTCAGTTATATACACGAACATGATAGGATATTCATGTTTATCCCGGCGAATGGGAAAACCAAGGGGGTTAGAATGCGGGCAATCGCCAGATTACCTATCTTCCACTGTCGGGTCACCGAGCTATTGCAGTGTGTTGTGTATGAATCACACATTCCTTTAAGTAATTACAACCCATTAATCCACTGGATTCAGGCAATGACCGTAAGTGCCTTGCCCAAGGATACAATTGACTAGCTAGTGACCGGTTTCAAACTTGCAACCCTTCGACTGAAAGGCGACATACTTAACCACTAGACTAATCTGTCAGACAGATAAAATATTAGTGTTGTTGTGCTGTTGTTTAAGCTTGGCACTTGAACCTGAAAATCTAAAATGACTCATACAAAGGATTTAAAACCAATTACAACAATCTTACCATTATACAACGTTCAATTTAACTTGATAACATACTTTTATAGCCATGGCAAGACAACAAATTCACGTATACGATACGAACCTATTCCAAGGCACAGATGGCGTAACGCTTGAATGACCGAGGTCACAACATTTGTACTTGACGAGCGTAACTGGCGCACCAGAGGTTGTATGCCATTCGAATCGGCGATTGCCATCTGTTTGTTATGAGCTCCCTGTGCAAGAACCCCTGAAAAGGGATTATTTTGATGTTAAATTTAAAAAAGTTTGTGAGGTGACAGTAGCATTTAATTAACATGCTGTTGTATTGTGTATCTAGTCGCATCCATTTTAAGCCATTCCTTAGTTTATTGCATTACCGCAGCTGACTATAATGATTACCTCCCCACGCCCTTGACATTCCTACATTCCCGCTCCATCTAATTGCTTTATACCTTGTGTTTGTTTGCCTGTTTAGGTCAGTTGGTACTACAGAAACTCAGAATACAACACATGTTTAGTGGGGTGTTAAAGTGTGGTGTATATTATAGTCTGTATTGTAAGTTTAACCACTCAAAATCGGTTTTCAAAACTTCACTCACCCAGCCCTTCTGCCCCAATGTAGTTAAGATTGTCGGCGCTGGGTCCTGCAGCCCCCAAAAACTCGATCAACAAATTAACACCTGTGGAAAAGCATATTAAGTGATATCAGCATTAATGTTGGCAAGACAGACAAAAGGTTAAGTGATCATAACAGTATTTGGTAATACATCAATATAGTTTTATGTATGCAGTGGGTGTGATATAATTTGAAGACTGCTCATACAATAAGAGACTCTAGCACATTTACGAAAAATCGGATGATTGTTTTAGTGATAATTCTCTCGCATTTACCCATTCATGGATATAAAAATTATATATCCTATCTTATTCTGATTATACCATTTTTTATTGCTCCAACTCAGAGATACCTGAAGAATCATTTAAATTTTTAAATTTAACCTCGTTCTGTTTATTCACAAACTGTTATAGCATTAGTGACAGAAAGTGTATTATATCGGGGCTTAGAAAAACCTAAAAGTACATTATCATACTGGTATTTACAAAAATAAATTGCGCGGACAGAAATTCCTTGTACGTACAGTCTGGTTAATGCATATACACTATTGTGCTGTACAAAGAGTGAAACCAGCTAGTTATGATCCCACGACCTTCAGTTGGAAGCTTAACATGCAAAATCAACTGGAAAATTTGTTCTTTTGCTTAGGTTTGGCGGCCACATCCGCTATATTTATTAAATTACATCCTATTTTTAAATGACGTGTTTTAACGAGAAATGACGTATTTTTAAAACTGTTTGTTTTGCAGTCTTTTCCTGTGCCGTGATTTGATTTTTTTGCCATTTTTTAGTACTGGGGCAAAAAAATAATCAAACTAAAACTAAATAAACCTTAGTTATAGAAAATACACTACAACCGCCCTGTTTTAACACATTCTTAGTCAACTTAGCGCCCAAAATTTCGAGAATTCAAGAGAGCAATAGTTGTAAATGGAAAATAATTAACTTTTGCAACCAGACACTAAAATCTAAACTCACCCATCATAGATGCCATCGAGCGCTTGTTGTTGATATCCTCCCCTGCAAGCGACCACAAAGTGAGCGCGATGGCTTCCTGCAGCCCAAGTGCTCTGCTCTTCTTTAGGATCTGCATGAGAGGCATGACCGCTCCTTCTTGCAAGATGCAATCGGAGGTAAATGTGTTGTCCAACGCGAGCTCATAAATCGCCTGGTATAAGAGGGATTTAGACAGGGGGGAATGCATTTTTTTAATCTTGTAAATTGCCTAGTACGCCAGGTTTATTTTCAGAGAAGACATGGTATTACCTATGTAAACTCTCAAACATTTTTCCATTTTCAAAAATAAAATATGAATATCGTATTCTATAACAGTTTTTAATTGATTCATTTGTCCATTTTCCCGGTTAGCAGATGATAGTCTAATGATTTATTCTAATTCACTTTCCCATCCCCGATGATAACATGACTATCCTATCATTTAAATCCATGAGGTCAACAGGCCCACCTTTATAGCGGAGGTCTGCAGATCCCTGTACTTGTTCGCACGCGCCACCATGATCAGAGGAGCAGCCCCTCCACAGTTGATGCATTCATCCTGGTTCTCCCGACTTCCTGCGACGATCTTTCTCGTCGCCTCCGTCAACGCAGTAAGCAGCCTCACAGAGGTCTGGAGCTCCGGGACCTGATACAGATCGTGAAGAGACTTGAAGATGGAGGGTGTCCCGCCGACGGATTTCTGCATCGCTCCGGATACGGAAGCGATGGCACCGATCGTGTCAATGATGTTGGCTACCGATTCGACGGAGAGCTTTTCAGGGCTGAAAATTGCAGTAAAATGTATCATCATATAGGAGTGATTTCAATTTCACCAATTTTGTTTGAGCTTTTCAGGACTGAAAATTAAAATTAATTGGATATTCATGTTTTATTATTTAGTTCAACAGATTAGTCTAGTGGTTAAGTCGGTCGCATTTCAGCCGAAGGGTTAAAAGTTCGAAACTGGTCCCTCGCTAGTCGGTTGTGTCCTTTGGTAAGGCACTTAACAGACATTGCATGAACCCAGCTACTTATGGGTTCTATTAAATTAAAGGAACGTGCGGGTTATGGGTATCTATTATCAATCATAAAATACATGTGAGTTATCTCTTGGATAACAGTTAAATTACATTCTGTAGTGGTAAATTTTGCTTTTGCTTTTTAAAGTTTCTTTTTTCACCATATTATTGTAAATGACCGCATTATGTGTCTGCAATTACTTTTACCGTCCTGCTGTCGTTTTTTAGCATGCTACAAAGTCAGGTCCAACTTCATGCCTGCGGTTTACATGCAGCCCTTGGATATAATTTTTGCGGCCCATGAGCTTTCACAGTATTCATTTAATTTGTATTTTTGTTTCAGTCAGTACTTTTATTTAAAACAAGCATAGCATCTATTGATAGTTGCAAAAAATGTGCAAATCAGGTTTACAAGACTTTTCATGTAAAATTTATTATGACTGTGAGAATTCATTGTTACGTTACATAAATGTTTATTAAATAAAAAATGATTCCTTTACAGTATGTGCATAAAATGTTTTTAAATTTGGCCCAAATTTCTTCTTTTTTATATTCATTAACTGTTCTTATACAACTTCATAAAAAAGGTATTAGTTTATTCCTGTGTTAACTTGGAATATGTTCCCTTTTTATTTATTAAGGAGAAAGCACGTAATCAATATTAAGTGTATTATAAAGGGGAAAGAAGTAAACTAACCTTGCATATTTGTTCTGGGACAAGCCCCTATTAATAGCATAACAGGTTAGGTATCTGATTTCAAGTAGTAAAATGTGTTCAACATAATTTGTATGCCATGTGATACCCTGGCGGTTGTTTTCCTTTCTTTCCCTACCTATTGTTACAATTTAAATACCAGAAAACCGCTTGTCTGTGGGTATTTAATTCTATGTTATACATATTTGTAATGTGATTTTCTTAACAGTGGAAATCAAAGTATCAACATAATAATGGTGAATTTGTAATTGGAAATATGGCACAGATGGACAGGTGGTGTGCTTGTCAAGGTTGATTTGTGAACATATATGTATGAACAGGACTTTGGAAAAAGGCACAGATGAATGGGTGGTGTGCTTTTTAACACTTATTCGTATTAAAACATATATGGTCGGTAAAAAATGATGTGAAACTGTCTTACCTGTTAAGCAGTTTAACTGAAATCGTCAAAAATCCAGCATCTGAAATTTGGGTAGCCATTTCTGGTCCCGAAAGCGCCACTTCTTTGATGATGTTCAAAACGGGACTAGACGCCCCTTTAAGATTTTTCGTTGCCAGAGATGTAAGCACTTTGATGCCACCGGCTTTGGCCAGTAAACCGGGAACAACAGAATGGTGGATTATGTTGTTTAGAACCGTCAAATTCAACACTTTGACATTGTCTCCTGACGCTGATTTGCAGACCTGGAATGGAAAGGATACTGGGGATAGAATACAGAAGAGGATATTTGTATCTTTGACCAGTTGGTGTAGTGGCTTAGTGCGGTGCCTTTCAGCCGAAAGGTTAAAATTTTAAAACTGGTCGCTAGCTAGTCGGATATGTCCTTGGGCGAGGCACTTAACGGACAATTGCCTGAAACCAGCGAATAATTAATAGGTTTCACCAAATTAAGGGAATGTCTCAATTATACACAACACACTGCAATAGCTCCAATAACCCGACGGTGGGTGCAAGATGATCTGACGATTGCCCATGTGTTAACCTCCTTGGTTTTTCCATTCACGGGGATAAACATGAATATCCTATATCCCTATCCTATTTTAGTGTAAATTACCGAGAGAATAAAAATACATGACAAAATTACCTTAATGATAGCCTGGACACCAGATGCCTGTACAAACGGCTCCCAGTACGACCGTTCAACCGCAGTTTCACTCTCTTGTTCTTTAGTTATACGGTCAAGTATTTCTGCAGCCTAAAAATGGTATTTAATTTAAATACCTTAATAATAGCATTATGTATTGATTTTGTAGATCAGGTAAAATATTAGACCATCAATAAACAAAAACTACCCTGATGCCAAATTTCATCAAAATCAAAATCCAGTGATATCAGTTTCATTAAAAAAATCAATATAAACATTGCACACAAACATTAAAATAATTATTAGATAAAAGGGCAAAAAATTTATGAAAAAAAAAAAATACCCACAATGAATTCAATTAAATTATGGAAATATTAAAAAAGCAATTGGGGTCAGAAAAATATTTATTATACAAATAAAGATCAGCTCATGCATTTATAATAGATAAATTTTACAATTTCAGCATTGTCAAACTAATAATTAAATCTTCTTTGATTCTCTCATTTTAACAATGAATAAATAATAAAAAATAAATTTCTCTCACTTTTTCTGACTCTTGGTCTGTATCAGCTGACATGAACTTGACAAGCCGCTTCCATAACCCTAACTGGGGGTTGTTCATTTCGATGAAATGTGTCAACATCTCCACGTTGCCGGTCATCGCACATATCTCTACAACCCCGTGGTTTTGGCTGTCCAGTGCAGTGATTCTGGCCCCTGAGGAATTGGGATGAAGGGTGATGTCTATGTTTACTCCAGTGGGTACCAACAAATAGAGTTATAACGATGGTCATATTACCACATGCCCATAGCCAGATTACCACGGCTATTGCAGTTTATATGATGTAGAAATCATGGTACAATAAAGGACACAATGAGCTACTACCTGGTTTGTTATACAATTAATAAGTTAGAACAGGCATGGGCAACATAAGGCCCGCAGGCTGGGTCCAGCTCGTGAAGGGATTTTGACCTGCCCACAGACTGTATCTAACCATACCCTGTAATTAAGATTTTGAATACTATTTATGTAATAATCTGGCCCACCAAGAATTTCATTTTTCCACATCTGGCCTGCCAAATAGACTCTAGAGTAATTGCCCATCCCTGAGCTAAAACCATACAAATGTCATGTAGAGCTAACACACTGGATGATTACATCTTTTAATAAAGTTATTTAAAGTCTCTTAAGCCCAGCAAGCTTTTTCATTCCACACTAATGATGATTAAAACTACAATCGAACATAAACCATGCTATTTTCAGCATATATCAAAGGTGTAGTGTTTAATGTAATTCTTTAAATTGATTGCTATAAATATACAAATGGTGATTAGGTGACCAGGAAAACAATTCGATTCTTTATGCAAAACAATATACCAGACACTCAAAATGGGTTTTAAACATAGTTGTCTCACAAGTGACACTCTATAACAGGGGTGGGCAACCTTTCTCGGCCTGGGTGCCAAAATTGGCTAAAATTAATGGAAAAATCCTTCCGCGTGCCAACAAACAATTCGTGAGAACATATTTTTGTTTTTAAATGTTTACTCTTACTATAATAGGAGTTGTACTATTTCCTACTATAGTAGGAGTTCTGTACTTTTGAATTGCACTAATGTGACATCAAATAGCTTATTGTGATGTCATAAATGCCTATAGCCTGTAAGCTTTCATGACAAATTGTTTGTTACGTTGATTGGAAGAAAAGTTGCGTAAAAACTTAATTTTACACAGTTTTGTTTTCAGAAGCGTCGTTTAAATTTTTCGGAAGGTGCTTAGCGGTCCCAGAAAATTGTCTTGCGGTCCCCAAAAGACCGCGGACCCCAGTTTGAGAATCGCTGTTTTAAAGTAATGACGAATATGCATTTATGACATTTACCGATACCGAATGACCCTACCGGTACATCGTACATCATGTTTAGCCTTATAACACTTTGTATCTCAAATTGCTAACAAAAGTAAATTAGGATGCTAAGGGTAACTGATATTAACTACATCTGGTTGTCTGCACAAACGTACAAATTTCTCTCACGTCCGATTCGTCTGTGGCAGAAGGTTGAGAAATTTGCAAACGGATTGTTGTACTCTTTGGTGTTTGTTGAGTAACAATAACACGGTAATAAATAATCAAATCTTTACAACTTACAGCAATAAACAGTTTATGCACGTGGTTAAAGCTCAAATAATACAACAACTTTTAAGTTATCATCTTTAAGAGAAAGGAATCTAATTTCCTTGAACTAGCGTGCCAAAAATACGAGCTTGCGTGCCAAGTTGGGCACGCGTGCCAGGGGTTGCCCATGCCTGCTCTATAATGTGTTTAACCCTAGTTCCTTAGAAAAACAAGCCAACTTACCAAGCTCCAGCAACTTTTCAACGCTCTTCGTTTTATCTTTTGCCACTGCGAGGAGAAGAGGTGTCCTCTGTGTCGAGTCCTTTGTTTCACATTCTAGAAATTCCTCGTTTCCTCTGATAAACTTCTCGATCGACATCAGCAGCTCCTTCTCTGCTGCCACACAGTGGTGAATTGCGGACCATCCTTCGTCGTCGAATTCTATCGTGTCGCTCATTTTGGCAGTGCGAAGGGTAAAACTATGTCTAAAACAGATGAATGTTTATGGTTATTAAGGTGTCTGTTGGATTGGAAATAGCGATTATAAAGTTAAAAATCTTTTAACAAGATTTTAAATTGCTTGATTGATTTTGAGCATTTAGAAACTTATAAGAAAAAAAGGCCGATTTAAAATTAACACTTACTTACGGTACCTCTAAATTCTACAGAAGCGCATGGAGCGCTTACTATACTTCGTAATTACAAAAGCCAACTAAAATAAAGTTTATGATATTAATGTTATGGGTTAAAGTTGGTTCTGGAATTGAGATTAGTGTTTGGGACAGGGTTAGAATTACTTTCCATAGCAATTTTAAGTGATCCAAGCATTCCAAGTGATTCTGTAGTATTTAAAGGCACCCCTCACTTAAGTATACAGAATAAGATAGGGAATCAGATTTTTACATCTAAAAATGGTTAAGAGTGATCTTTTTGAGTGCAGTTGGAACACTTTTTATTCCGGCCATATAAAGAGACATCTATAAATACCACAAAATAGCTACAATTACTACGCTATGCAGGAAACCACTGTGGGCCAGGAGGTTTTCATGTATGTATTAGCTGGGACCATGTCCCAGGATTCGCTGCCGTCTATATCAAGTACATTAAACTCCAATCCAACCCCATATGTACCCACATGGCGTATAGCTAAACTGGACTGGCAGCGGAACCTTCACTAAATGGAGAAATGGAAAACTCCACTCGTAGATAAATTCTTTATTAAGTTGTGTTTCTATGTATGGTGTGTGTTTAATTGATCGCACAACGCTTTAAAACACAAAATAATGACGCAGATGGAAAACAACATCTTTCATGAGGTGATAAGTATCAATGACGTCATAAGGTGGTGACAGAATAAACACAGTCGGCGTGAATTTAACTGAAATGCAGTTTTTGCAAATATGATATCAAAATTGCTACACCACTCATTTTATTGCCTTTTGTGCTAAGACATTCTAATGCAGTGTTTCTTAAACTTGTTGGAGGTACCGAACCCCGCAAGTTTTATGAGGGCATTCACCGAAGCCTTCGTTGAAATTCAAAATATATCTGTTAAAAAACTCGAGCCTAAAGTGAACTATGCATCTGTTGCACATAAGATCTTATTATTCAAAGAAAGAAAACGAATGGGCCTCTGCCCCCGTATGGAAAGTACGTCAATTTTCGCCGAGATCTCGAGTGTGCACGCGCCAAATATTTAAGTGTGCAGTGTGCAAACGTCCAAGAATGCACACTTCAAGTGTGCACACAATCTCCTTTTCATAACTGTTTTACCAAAATCTTAAAAAACATATTATTCTATCCTCAATCTTTTGTGTCCGTCAGCTAACATATCTATCTACATAACTAAAAATGTACAAGTTTATTGGAAATTATACGATGTTTATACTGCCAGCTCGCGAGCGTGTGTGAAATTACCCAAGTGTGCAAAAGACGCAGGGAAAAAAAACTCGAGTGTGCAGCTGCCGTACTTTCCATACTGGCCTCTGCCCACTGGTTGAGAAGCACTGAAGTAGAGGACATTGTGATTGCTATACACATAGCGTGTGTATACTTATTCTAATCTCCGCTGAACCCCTGATACTGACTCATCGAATCCAGTTTAAGAACCACTGTTCTAATGAGTATTAAATCAACCTGTAAACTTGTGTAAAAGCTATGCTAAATCAACAGAAGGCAGTCTGAGATGCATTAAGTAACAAGATAACATTTGCCCTCGTTTCCAATTTCCATATCATTGGTAATTAAAATTTACCCCAGACACACACACACCAGTGACCAGTTAAAGAAAGACTCATGTAGTTTAAAACCCAGCTATAGCTAAGGCATTTAAACTTTTATTAACGTTTGAATTGTAAAACTTAGCTACTTGTGAAAAGGATTTAAAGGCTTAAATCCGGATCGTAATGGCCCTAAGACTAGAATGCACACACGCTGAGCTCGTTGTTTTCTTAGGTAAAATAACAAACCACTTGGCGTAGGTGATTCCCCAAGTTTGACCATGGTTACCAACATAGAAATACGTTTTTATTTTTGTAATTGGGCGCAAGGATACCGGACGATTGCCTGTGTGTTAACGCCCTATTCTATTTTCTATTCACGGGGATTATACAAAAATTTCTTAGTATAAATAACCAATAAAATATACTGTGTTGCAGCAACATTACGAGTATCAACAGCCGTAGTTTGGAACGTCGAGTGAATTATGCTAAGTGAAAATCAATAACAGGATACGCTTACTTTGATATTTAACTTGAGTTAAATTTCAACTTCAAGCACACTCTAATATTAATGTAATACAACAGAAAAGGGCACTTTAAATTTAAAAAATCGATTTGAGGGAGTTTAAATCCCTTAAATGTCAATTTGAAGCTGTTAACGATATTATTAAGGGCCCTTCGCCGTTTCTATATAAAAACATGTGATTTGAGCGTCTTTAATATATATTGCTAGATTAATATTTGTCACTTAGTGAGTTGATAAATTCCAGATATATATGTGTTAGAATACTGCATGTTTTTTTTTAAATGTGAGCTGGGTTGCGCTGTAGAAGTGGGTTAAACTGAAAAACCATCAATCTTTGATCACTAAAGGCTGAACCGCTGAAAATGCTAAGAGACACAGCCACGAATAATGTACGATAGTGTTGCTGAATAGTTAACGCGATGAATGCTGCATATATCAGGTTTTGAAAACGGTCTTTGCCACGAGAACATTATGGGTTAAAAATTTGACCGCTAAATCATTACCCTATACGTGCTTTGTGAAAAGCACTTTCGCGGAATAACATTTTTAGAAAATACTAAGTAGATGCAATAAGCGAGTTTCCACACTATGATTTTCAACCGTAAAACACGAATGTTTATCCCCAATGAGGGAAAATATTGTCATTCTAAAACAGCAGTTCGGTTATGATATTTCAGCTCTTCGGTTAATCAATTCACATTTTCGTTTAAAACAGCAAAAATTGTCGGTAAAATGAGCGGCTTGATTAAGTTATTATGGTGGGTTGGATACGATAAATATATTGCCACTGTGTGTATTTTTGTTTAACCCATTCATCACTATTTGTATTGCAAAGGACAATCTACGTAATCTTACTGCTGCGAAAGTCGATATCACTACATTTTATGGCTGGTCGGTATGCCATATGAACTTACCTTTCATATGCAACCGAGTCCGGCCAGGCTACCAATATGTGTAGCTTATATAATCCTAACTAAACTGATGATCGAAACCAGCCGCTATCCAAGATTGTCTTAAAAACACAGTTTAGGTATAATATCTAGAACTTTAATTAGCGGCTATCGTGCCGTGAAGTTTATTAAGTTACAATTATAAATTTTCAGTATATATCATGTATTTTATTGACAGGCCACAATAGTGTGGGTTTTAAGTAGAACCAACAAACCTTAAAATGCGGTTTCTGATACTTGTCGCCATAATTGGAGCAGTTTCATGCCAAAAAGTTCTGATGTCAAGTGACAAGGTATAGTTGTTTATTATCATCCAGCAAATGTATTTATATTTGCCTGAGCTACCATGTCCTACCGGTTAGTCTGGTGGTTAAGTGTGACGCCTTTTAACCGAAAGGTTAAAGCTTCTGGTCGCTAGCTACCAGGATGGTTAAAGAAACTGGTCGCTAGCTAGCAGGATGTGTCCTTGGGCAAGTCACTTTCCAGGCATTGCCTAAACACTGTGGATTAATGGGTTCTAATAACTTGAAGAAATGTGTCTATCACACTCAACACACTGCAATAGCTCCGGTAACCCGACGGTGGGCGCGAGGTGTTCTGGCGATTGCCCGTATGTTACTCCCTTTAGCTTTCCCATTCACGGGGATAAACATAAATATTCTAACCTATCAACGACCGTGTGTATTTATAAGCATATTAACTGACTCTATTCTTATTACATTGGTAAGACTGCTAATAAAATACCTTATTTAAATTTAAAAGTCTGTTGACTGTAGGCTACATAAATTTTCAATCTGTTACAAATAAATGAAAGCAGCATGTCACTATTGTATTACCTACTGCCAGTATCATGGAAATCGAGTAAATACCCATGTTCGCACCTGTGTTTTCTCGTACATAGAAATAAGCATACACATCCTACTTCTTGTATACAGGTGCCAATAATATAACTTCTATATAAAAAGTTACACTTCATTTCGAACAGGTTACGATGACATTCAAGGCTGGCACGAACCCTGAAACTTCCAAACCGGTTGTCATTCGACTCTTTCGCGATGAGGCGCCTATAGCGGTCGAAAATTTCATTCGTCTGTGCGAGCGCAAAGAGGTAAGTTCTTAATGACCGGTAAGCACGGGGTAAAGCAACTGTTTGATATCGTGATAGGCATTTAGGGGGCAACTCTAAAAGGAGGGAAAGCGGGAAGGAGGGAAACTGCTTACTAAAATTACGGAAACTAATTTTAACCCATCCCTAAACACTAATCCCAACCCCAAGACTAACCCTAACTCTAGCTCCATTTTGAAAACTAACCCTAATGTCAAAATCTTTCTTTTAGCATGCAGTTTCCCTCCTTTTCGCCTTCCCGTTTTCCCTCCTTTTAGTTTTCCACGCATTTAGGTTGGTAAGTCCGCATTAGTGTACATGACATCTATATCCGGGCTGGTAAGTCCGCATTGAAGGTTTTATACGTGCTTTAACCCAGTTGGTTGTTACGTCGTCCGAATGGTTACAGACTTGAAACCAGTAGGTACCTAATCACTTTGCGAGAGTTGGCAGACACAAATAAAGTAATGAGAAATAAAAAAAGTATTTTTTTGTAATTAACCCACTGCAATAGCTCCGCTAGCTAAAATGTTTCTATGCGCATCTTATATTTTTATATCGGGTAAGGTTTCGAAACCCTTATATGGGTTGGTGACTTTTATCGTTCTTTCTTCTAAAATCGGTATGTGTATCGGTCGCTTTAACCATTCAGTCACACGACTGAAATCTTTACAATTATATTTCTTTCAGAATGGCTACGTGGGCACTAAGTTCCACAGAGTGGTTCGTGGGTTCGTTGTTCAAGGCGGAGATGCGGGTGGTAAGGTTGTGGTCTTTTATCGTTTGTGTTGGATCTCAACTGTAAGCATTAGTTGCAGTAACAGTGTTAGGTTATTAACCTTTTTATTCGTGGAACACTCGCAATTAAGGGTAAAGAGAAAACGTTTTAAACTGCATATACGACGGCTGGTTAAGCATATAAAATGAAAAAGAGCGTAAAATGTCTACTAAACAACGAAAATATGTTTAAATGAATATAAAACGGTTTAAAATGGCATTAAATATGCCATAATGAAAACAAATCAACCGAAAACCTAAAATGCCTAAAAATGGGGGTAACATTGTATTTTTAACGCTTAGCTTTTCATAGGTAAATCCGCATTTTACGACGATGGTCGGCACTTCGGTAAGGAAGACAATACACTTCAGTTTTATGGGGCTGGATGGCTGAGTATGGCGAAGACCAACGTCCCTATTTCGATGGCTGACCAGTTCTTCTTTAGTACTGGCTGCGACCGAAACCTCGCTTCACTTAACAAGAATTTTACCGTCTTTGGAAAAGTTGAAAGTGGAATGGTGAGGCTATAGAATGTATGTGATAAAATAGTAATGTTTATCATATGGATGCTAAACGCAGGGATAGGCTAGCGTGCGTAACCATACTCGGGTTATTAAGATATGATAGGATATATAGGATATTGGTGTTTATTCCAAATGGGAAAACGCAAGAGGCGTTTACACTCGGGTAATCGTCAGGTCATCCTGTACCCATCGCTGGGTTATCGGAGCTATTGCAATGTGTTGTGTATGACTCACACGTTCCTTTAATTTGGTAGGACCCAATAAACCGCTGGATTTATGCAATGTCCGTTGCCTTGCCAATGGACTCCACTGACGAGCCGCCAGGTGCAAACATGAAGTCCTTCGGCTGAAAGGCAACGCACTAACCCAGCATTACGCTAAACGATCGGGTATAAGTAAGGTCCATTGCAATGCGTTGTAGGTGACAGAGAATTACATTTTATTTAACACCTTAATCGGTTCAAGTAATGACAGAAAGATGTCTTAAAACTGGTTAATCGATAGCATACTGGCTGTACAGCTAATTTGGGCCACAGTCGTGTGGCCAAATGGTTAACGCGACCGATACAAATTCCGACACTTATAGTCACAGAAATGAGTTCACCATGGGTTCGAAACTTGGCTCACCACAAAAAATAATCTTATATAATCCTTATACACTTTGAATTTTGTTGCCTTTCTAGGACGCAGTCAACGAAATGGAGTGCATGCAACTACAAGACGAACCCAAGACCCAATGCAGAAGTGGAGTGGTGTACGAAATCGCTAGCTGTCGACACGACGCTCAAACTGTGAACAACGTAACGACCACTTCGGCGCTTGGGAATATTGGCTGCTCCAGCGGAAGCGATGCCATAATGGCCGATCTTTGCGAATCGGTCAAAAAAGCAGGCACGTTATGTATGGATAGAGAAGGAAGGGAATGTTATACCGATTTTGACCGTAAGCAATACAATGCTTGCGTTGAACGGGTACAAAAAAGCCGACAACAACAACAAGCAACAACGCAGGCGACCGCAACAACAACGTAGACCACAACAACAGCAACAACACGGACCACAGCAACGTAGACCACAACAACAAAAACGTAGACCGCAGCAACGACGTGGAAGGCCTCGCGGTTATCGGCGCCGATAAGTGTGCCTTGGCGCTAATATGCAGGTCGCGCAGTATGATAGGTTTATTGGTGTATGGTAGTGGGCCGAATGGTTAACGCTACCGATACATAAACCAACTCCTATACAAATATAGTCATGAGCCCTTTTTGGGTTTAAAATTTAGCCTCGGTAAAAAAAAGATAAGTTTATTGGTGGGTGTTAGTAAGTTGGTGCAAGTGTCGACCTGCTGAAAATAAATAAAATGGCGGATATGGATGTGGATGTTCTGATGAATTTATTTTCTATTATTTATTTTTATTTTCTATTATTTTAAACGTCTTTTTCCACACAAAGAATAGTTTATGTTCTCATGTCCACTATTAAGTTGCTGGAGTTATTGCAGTGTGTGTATGGTTGGTTCATTTATTCTCATGTCCACCGTGGAGTTATAGAAGCTATTGCAGTGTTTGAATGGTTGATTGTTTTATATTCTCACGTCCTTTATCAAGTTGTTAAAACTGTTACAGTGTGTGAATGGTTGATACATTTACATTATGAAGCCCACTGCCAAGTTTCTAAAGCGATTTTAGTGTGTGGATGGTTTATGCCCGCTGTCGAGTTGCTTGAGCTATAAGAGTTTGTAAATGTTTATTTTATTTAAATCCTCGTGCACATTGTCGAATTGTTGGAGCTATTACAGTGTGGATAGGGGTTTATTCATATTCTCGTGCTCATGGTTTAGTTGCCGGATTACATTATATTTTTGGTTAAGTCATTTTTATCTTTGTCTATTCTAACAATGTTTTATTATATAAGAATGTTTTTGCAAGGCAAACACACAAAACATTTGTAATAAAAATAAACACAAAATAATTCGCTAAAAGTTTGAAGAGTCGAACACACAACGGTACTTAAGAATCTGAAAGACATTAACAGACAGGTGCAACTACTTTTAAACACTTCAGGTGAAAAACGTGTTTAATGTATTTTGTAGAGACGAGTTCGTTTAGGCAGTTGAGTTTAAAGGTAGAATTAAGATACATGCTAGGCGTATTCTCGATAATTACGTATTTTTCGTCATTTTTTTAATATATTTGTTAATAAGTTATTTTTGTATTTTTTTAATTGCCTAATTTACGTTTTGGGTCGAAAACTGGTTGCAGAGTTAAAAATGAAATTTTATGTCTGCTTGGTTTTGTTATTTCTAAACCTGCACTTGCAGCTCAGTAGCCAGCAGCAAAGACAGGTTTGTTTTAGTATTGTTTAACAACTACCAATATTAGGAAGTGGTATTTATGTTTAATAACTTTCAATGGGATAACACAAAGATGTGTTATCACACGGGGCAAACAAATATGGGATATTTGGAAATAATGGAGATCAAATAATCCCGACCGATTCGGTACCTCTTAATTCTACAGGATCGCTTACTATACTTCGTAATTACAAAAGTCCACTAAAATAAAGATTATGATATTAATGTTAGGGTTGGGGTTAAAATTAGTTCTGGGGTTAAGATTATTGTTTGGGACAGGGTTAGAATTACTTTTCATAGCAATTTAAGCGAGTCAAGCGCTCCAAACGATCCTGTATTATTTATAAGCACCACGACCGATTAGCCTGTTGGGTTAGTGCAATTGATCACTAGCTAGTCGGTTGAGTCCCCTGGCAAGGCACGGACATTGCCCGAACCCAGTGGAATGATGGGTTCTACCAAATTGAAAAGCGTCTGAATCATCCAAAACACACTGCAATAGTTTTGGGAACCCGACGGTGGGGGTTATCTGATGATTGCCAGTGTGTTACCCCCTCTGGTTTTCCCAGTCATCAGGATAAACATGAATATCCTAAATAAAAAACTGCATTATGTTTTAATGGTCCATATTTGTTCGGCTCGTTTAAAGTACGTGGCGCCGTTAGCCAAAAGGCGGTAGGATCGAAACCAGTCGCTTCTAGACGGCGATATTTTTGGCAAGGTTTTAAAAAAGTAGAGATTTATGAAATATTGAGTGGTCAAAAATACAATTTGACGCGCAAAATGCTAGTTCGTAATTTTAGACCGAAACCCTACTTAAAAGGTGGAAGAGCCTTCTACTTTCAGGAAGCATCCATGCTCGGTGGATGTTAAAGGACAATCGGTATAGAAATAAAGTGTTGTAATTTATGAACGGTCGTATGTCCGAGTGATGAACGCAACCGATTCGTATATACAATTATATATAAAATAACGGTATTGAAAACCAGCCTTTCCGTGTTTAAATCTTAAAACGACAAAAATGTAGTAATATCTAATATCTTCAAGGGCCCAATTAGCTCAGTTTGTAGAACGGCGACGGGCAGCCATTTGTTGTTTAATCGAGACCAATCTCTGCCCAACTGACTGTGTTCTTATCCAAAACACTTGCCTGAATCCAGTAGATTAAATTGTTTAACAAAACTGATGCAATATATACAAAATTAACCCACTGCAACATATCTGTGAAGTGGATAAAACATGTTATCATCTAGTTCTATGTCAAAGTTGTGTGTTGAAACTGTAGCGAGCTCCACAGTTGGCATATACAGTCTGCTATACTTTAGAATAATTAGGCATCAACCGATTTACAGCAACCGCCTGGATACCCACCTGGACGAGACCCCAGAAATAGGCAGCAGCGCAACAGACAGCCGCAACGTAGACAACCTCAAAACAGACAACCGTATCCTCCCAGAAATGACCAAAACAGAGGTAAATAAATTTTGGGTAAATTATACCGCCTTTGATATGGTGGTAAATATTTTACAATCCGGACAAGTGATCTTTGTGATGGGAACGTTTTGCTAGATGGCGTCCTGACCTGTTGGGTCCATAAACAAGGTAGGCCCACTTAGGTTGTGTGGCCAAATGGTTAGCGCGACCGATACATATACCGACTCTTATACAGAAAACGACTCTTACACAGAAAAAAACGGTTCTAATGACGATCCCATCATGGATTCGAAACTTGGCTCGGTGAAAAAAACTTAGGTCGTGTGGTGTGCGGTCGTGGTCGTGTGGCCGAATGTTTAACGCGACTGATACATATTTCAAATACCATGCAAAAAACGGTCTTAGCAACCAACGGATTATGGGTTAGAAACTAAGCCCATTAAAAAAGGAATGAACGAAAATGGCATATAGATTTGAAAAAACTTGGGTCGTGTGGCACAATGGTTAACGCGACCGATTCATATACTCAATATCATATAAAAAACGGACTTAGTGACGAGCCCATCATGGAATCGAGACTGAACCTGGTAAAATCTTAAGGAATATTGTGTACGTTGGTGTACCTGATTAATTAACGCCACCGATTTATACCCAGTTATATACAAAAAATGCACTTATAGCCACGATCCCATAATAGATTCGAAATTTAGCCAGGTAAAAAATTAAGCGATAATTGCCTTGATCCATTCGTTGCAAACGGATCTATTTAAAAAATAGAAAATACAACATATACTGCAATAGTTTCGACAGAGAAAAAAAAATGTGTTCAGCAAGTTTCTTAAATCAGCGTGCATATGAATAATGTTTGCTTTCACCATTTTCACTTTAACGCATCTTCATCCATCCAACAGTCTAACTTTTCCAGAACCCCAACCAGAAACCGTCTGTACTCGATTGTGCTATTGCCAACAAAGTCAAGCTTACTGTGCTCAGAAGAATTTACGGTAAAGAACCTAAACTGATAACTAACTAATTTTTAATACTTCCAACAGAAAAACATTTACAGTTATAATATGATAGGATAGGATATTCATGTTTATCCCCGTGGATGGGAAAACCAAGGGGGTTAACGCACGGGCAATCGTCAGATCACCTCGCGCCCACGGTCGGGTTACCGGAGCTATTGCAGTGTGCTGTTTATGATATACACGTTCCTTTAATTTGGTAGAACCCATTAATCTGCTGGGTTCAGGCAATGTCCGTTAAGTGCCTTACCCAATGACATAACCGTCTAGTTAGCGACCAGTTTCGCACCTGCAACCTTTCGACTGAAAGGCGACGCACTTAACCGCCAGTTTAACCGGCTGGAGTTTTAAGGCACTTGTTTCTTAATTCGAACCAGTTTAACATTCTGCCAAGTTATGCGCGTTGGTACTAAATTACAGTTGACTTAATTTAGTAGAACCAAGTGTTTTTTAATTATATAAGGGTAATTAATCAGAAGACCCTTCTATAAACTCAACAATCCGACTTTTGACATTGTCAGTTGATATTATGCTATTGACCAAATTTATATCACTGAAAATTGGCATTATAGGGGTGAAGGCGGTAATACTATACCGGGTGATAATGTTATAACTAATGAATTAGTAATATGGTTTCGATCTAACTACCTTTCTGCTGACGGCTCGATGCCTTATGTTTTAGACTTTAAATCATCGGACAACTTGTATTTGCAGAAAAATACCAGAACCATGGCCTTATGGATTGACGTCAATTTCTTTGGATCAAAATCAGCTCAGATCGATCAACGTTGAAGCATTTGCCCACACCGAGCTTAGATCCGTTGCCTCACTTACCATGTCGGTAAACCAGCTGAGCAAAATACCGGTTTGTCTATGTTTAGTGGAATTGTTTATACTCGGCTGTATTGCCGCGGTTTAAACACAAACAGACTAATATAAGCGTATTGGCATACTTTTTTACAGAGACAAGTTTCGAATCCACGCTGGGCGAGGCAAAAGAACCGTTTTTATAGAAGTCTGTATATTAGTCGGTCGCGCTAACCATTCGACTACATGACCGTGTATTATAATATCCTCTTTTATCCCCATGAATGGAAAAACGCAAAGAGTGTTATCATACGGAAAATCACATACACACGGCGCGACCGATACATATACCAAATTATATACAAAAAACGGCCCTAGTAACGAACGAACCTAGTATGTTTTTTTCAGAGCCAAGTTTTGAACCCATGATGGGCTCGTCACCAGGACGGTTTTTTTTTTGTATAAGAGTCGGTATATGTATCAGTCGCGTTAACCGTTCGGCCACACGACCGTACAACTAGTATGGGTTCGAAACTTAGCTCGGTTAAAAAAAATTAGCGGAACCCAGTGGATAGAGTGTGGTCTTGTAAAAGAATCTTTAATCCGGTCGATGCATATATTGAAACGTACTTAGAACGAACCAATCATTGGTTCAAAACATAGGCCGGTAAAAAATCCAATGAATTAATGGGTTAGATATAAGGTATAGAAATATACACAACAAACTGCAATGGCTACGGTTTGACTGTGGTGGCGAAGTAGGCCTATTATGTAAAGAACTCGTCATAACTTACGGAATTGTCCCATACAAGAACATAGCCTCCACAATACTATGTTTTGACGCTTTTCTATTCCAGGACAACGCGTTCAGTGGGCTTACTGGGTTGCGGGAGTTGACTCTGTCTTCCAATTCGCTAACTACTATCGAGGCCGATGCTTTTAAAGGACTCAATCTACTCGAAAATATCAACTTGCGAATTAACGAAATAAAAGAACTAGATCCCGTAAGTGGAGTAGCCTTTCTGTGGTGCTTGTAAATAATATTAATCCACAGCAGGTTTCCAATTAATCGACTCAACTAACGAATCTTATTGGTTTCACCAGCTTTGAACAACTGCCGTGCTGAATAATACAATCGACCAGCCAGTAGCTTGTTTTGGGTTGGATAAGAAAATAGGATATTCATGTTTATCCCCGTGAATGGGAAAACGCAAGGGGGCTAACAAACGGGCAATCGTCAGATCACCTCGCGCTCACCGTCGGTTTACCGGAGCTATTTCCGTGTGTTGTATATGATACACGTTTCTTCAATTTAGTAGAACCCATTAATCTGCTGGGCTCAGGCAAAGTTCGTTAAGTGACTTGCCCAAGGACACAACCGACTAGCTAGCGACCCGTTTCGAACATGCGGCCTTTCGGTTGAACGGCGTCGCACTAAACGACCAGACTAGCCAGTCGGGCATATTTTCCATTGGTTAGTTAGAGGAAATGTCCGACAATTGCCTTTATATCTTTGAAACTTTGTAATGAACTCTAAATTCCAAGGTTAATCCCGCTATACTGTTTCCAGGCGCCGTTTAGAAGAGCTTAGAGGGCTGCGGC
>CH003233.1:53383-72333 GCA_000149265.1 Ciona savignyi | reverse complement strand
CGCCACACGACCGATACATATATACCGACTCTTATAAAAAAAACGGGCATAGGAATGAGCCCATCATGGGTTCAAAACTTGAATCAATTAAAAAAATTTAAAAAAAGATGACACGAGCATACATTTTTAAATTTAGACAACTAGGTGGATTTATATTTATTTTTTATTTTTACATTAAAAAAGAATGGTATAGCTATTTTAAGTATTTTAAGACTTATTCACTGTTAATAGATTGTGATATCTCAAACACACAGTGCAATATCCGGTAACCCGGTTATGGGCATGAAGAATCTAGTGATTGTACGAATTTAACGCTCCTTGCGCTTTTCCATTCACGAGGATAAACAAGATTCATTATCCTATTCTATAAACGAGATTCATTATCCTATTATATAAACTAGATTCATTATCCTATTCTATAAACGAGATTCTTTATCCTATTCTATAAACGAGATTTATTATCCTATTCTATCAATATATTATATCGAAGAGTCTTATTTCCAGTTTGCTGGGTCTGTTTATATGGATGAATTCCGGTAAGCAGCTGCAGGGGAAATCACCAAGCTGCTGGACGCCCGAGCATCTGCAAGGAAGAACGTTACAAGGATTCACATTTAAAGGTACCTGTATAGACCGAACGAACAAGATATTGGCCATTTTCGGCCGCTATAGCTATTTTCACACTAAACCAACAAAAAATATTAGGTTATCGGTTTAGCGCTACTTATTTTGCTTGCTATTTGCACCCGGTTTTGATTTTATTGTATTTTTTTTACTTTATCGATTTTTCAGTGATTTAATTTTTTTCTTATTTAGATGTTATTTTTTATTTTTTAATATTTATTGTCTTTGTTTACTTTCATCTTTCTATTTTTTATTTTGTATCATTTTCACAACACTTTCAAGTTTTCAACTTTCCAAAGATTTCCAGAAAATCTGTTCCGAAGACTGGAAGAAGGACTCGACGGAAGTGACGACAACGTCGCCCGAAATTCCGGAAGTGGCGTCAAAAATGATCAACGAAAGCTGCACGTCACATAATTCGTCGCTTCCGGTGGATATCTGCTTCATTTCCGCCGACATTTCCAGCAGCCCGGGAAGACACGTAAGAAAAAATATTAAAAAATATGTAAAAAAAACTCTTACCGGTAAATAGGTAAAAAATGTAAATAGGTATTTTTTACAGATGTGAGTTTTATTATTTCTATTTTTTTACCGGTATGAGATTATTTTTTTACCTGTTAGAAATATAAAAAGGACAGTTAAACTTTTATACTCATGTTTGAGCCCTTCGTGTGGTAAATAGGGTTTATAAAGCGGATATTCGTCAGAGTACGTGCCCATTTTTGGGTTATTTCAGCTATTGCATAGTATTAATCATAGGGTCAATGCTACAACACTTTGTTAAGGCTTAGGTTCTAACCTATTATGCGGTGGTCCCTAAAACCCTTTTTTGATTAGAGTTCGGAATGTATATTAACCATTCGGCCACACGACCGTACACTACGGCCTATTATTCATTCTTATAAACCACTGCGTTTAAGCAAGTGCCTTGCCGGAGAACACAGACGGCCAGCTATAGAACAATTTCGACCCCACACGCAACGTGAGAAAGAAAAATAAAGACGAATAAAAAATAATTATGTCCCAGGTGTGTTTCCACTGTTTGACAACGAAGGACGAACGCCTTTTCGACGTCAACGGTTCGGGCTTAGAGTTTGAAGGTAGCTGTCGGATTACATATTTCTTTTTACAAATAAACCTACAATTTTAGAATAGTACAAAAACATAAGTGGTTAGGGCATTCATATTTATTCCTATAAACGATAAGTCAAAGGCTTCATGTCATTAAACCTTTGGCTGACGACTGACGCTCTTTCCGATTAAACTAAACGTCACAGATAACGATGACATCACCAATGACGTGAACGTCACGTGGGAAGTCCCCGATTCTACGATAAGCTTGACCGAAGAGGATGGTAGATTGGTTCAACATGATAATGGATCCTTGTGCATTAAAAACGTTCAGGTGACTTTTGTGTTCTTCTTCTTCATTTATTCTATTTATGCCTTTGTTATATTTAAGTGATTTTCATTGTTATGCATTTATTTTTATTTGGCTAAGTTTTTAGATAGTTTTTTTATAGAGCATTCTGTCAACGAAACGGCCACTTAAGCGATTTTACTACACAACCGTTCTTTTTTTCTCGTTAAATGCGGTTGGTTAGCTAAGGTTACAACGAATCCTACTATTAGCCGAAATGTTGTGGAAACTGATGATTTCCCGTGTTAAGAAAAAAATGTGGCTATGAATGGAAAAACGCAAGCAGCGGTAACACATAGGCAATCGTCAGATCACATCGCACTTACTGTAGGCGGACCGGAGCTACTGAGTGTGCTGTGTGCAAATAAAATGTCCATGCAGTTTTGGCACAACTCATTAACCAATTTGCTCAATATAATGTACCTGATAAATAAAAAAGACAAAATCAACTAGCTGGTGACATGTTTCGATCCCACAACCTTTTGGCTGAATGGCGACGCTCTGACCCACCAAACTATTCGGACAGTACTCTATCTAACCATAAAAACAAACAGGTAAAAGATGGCGGAGAATACGTGTGTTCCGCCGAGTTAAGGAACTTCACAGTCTTCGAAACGGTCAATCTAAACGTCACAAATCTTCCACTTGCAGTAGGCACTGACATTTTCTCTTCTAGTATATTATAGGATATTAGTATTTATCCCTATAATTGGAAGACGCAAAGGGCGCTAACACACCCGCAATCGTCAGGTCACCACACGCCCACTGTCGGGTTCATAGAGCTATTGCAGTTTATTGGGTATGATTTAGACGTTCATTCAATTCAGTAGAACTTATTATTCCACTCGGTTCCTGAAATAATTGCCAAGTGTCTTGCCCAAAAACACAACCGACTAGCTCTCGTCCAGTTTCGAAGCTGTAACCCTTTGGTTTAACCAACGAACATTAAATGCTTTGCTCAGGCATTTGTATAGCTAGTTCCTGCATGGTTTGATCTATTAACCTTTCGGCTGTCGTCCTGACGGGATACCTATGAACTATAACACCGATCCTTAGATTACGTTGTTTCTACTCGTCGATTGACAGAGGTTCGCGTGTGTGTGTGTGTGTGTGCGTGCATTCGTGCGTACGTACGTTCGTGCGTACGTGTTTATCTAAATTGAACTAATTATCCTATATTTAGCATCACAGCTAAATCCCGCGCAAATGGCATATGTATGGATGATTACGTTACTGATGGTGATTATGACCTTTAGTCATATGGTTGCATAATTGAAACCAAACGCTCTATTTAGTAACTGCTGCTAGAATCAATAGTGGTTTTTTGAACAGAAGCTGTAGAACTATCTCAAGCATAATTATAAAAATTTTATTTTAACAATAACTTGTGCTATTGATGACTTAGAACACAATGATCGTTCTAAAACGAATCGTTTATGAAAAAGTCAATAAATTTCTTCTTTCCGCCAGATGGCGGTAGGCGTCGTGGTTTCCATATTTTTGCTGATGTTGTTATTTCTTATAATCTTAATGCGATGGTGGAATGAGGAAGTCGAGGCGGAAAAGAAGTAATTCCGGCGGAACAAGATTTAGATGTTTGTAAATTATTCCGACATTTTGTGGTAATTTTGTACATTGAATAGGTACTCAGATTTTTTTCAAATTTTTTATTCTACTAGTTTCGATTGAAAACAAGTGCTGTCACAATTTATTGTGATTTGCCTGATGTAAGATATTTGTAAGATGTTCTTTGTATATCTTTTTTTATTTACCGACGTGTCTTAACTACTGTAGTTTTTTATCCTGCCTTTTTTAAATAAATTAAATAAAAGAGCGAAAAAATAAACGAAACTAAACCGGCCGCACATAGAAACCAAATTAAGTGGTTATCAGTTTCGTACCTACAACCGTTCGTCTCAAATGCGACGCACAAAACCACCAGACTAATCTGTTGAAAAAAGTTGGAGATACGACACCTGAAGTTTGTTTTACGTGACACAAATATCTTCTTTGTATAAAGTCATCATTGTCGTATTTTTTTCCTTTCGTTGGACTGGTTAAAGTTAAGTTTCCGCATTTGTGCACTGTTGAGTTGCCATTATTATTTTAGTTTATGAATCCTTGATTGAGAAATCCATGTGTAGAATAAATTTACTAAATTTATTTTACTATTTTGACCGATTAGCTTGGTTAGTGCGTCTCCTTTTAGCCGAAAGGAATGGACATTGTCTGAACCCAGTGGAAGTATGGGTTCAACCAAATTATGGATCGTCTTAATCATATTTAATACGATGCTATAGCATTGGTAACCCAAATGTGGGCGCGACGTAATCTGACGATTACCCTTGTGGTAACGCCTTATTTACAGGCGGGATAAACATAAATATCAAATTCTATCTTATTGTCAGTTACAGAAGCTATTGCTGTGCGTTACATTCGACGAAAACCATGTTATTATATTTGTGTAACTCATTAAACTACCGGTTTATTACTTTTTTAACCAGGCTTAGTTTCGAACCCAAGATGTGCTTGTTACTAAGACCGTTTTTTTGTATGGGACTATGTACAGACGACGCCCTGAAAATGCTTTGTCACAACCGACTCGCACGTTTTAACTTTTCTCCCAAAACCCCCTTTACCGCAATCTGTTCTTCACGGCTTTAACGTAATTTTGATTTAACCTAATTTCCCTGGCGTGGAAAATTATTGCAAAAGTTAATCTAACGTCAAGGCTGGCGGGCGCGATTGATTGAAGCTAGAATCAATACAAAATCTCACGTCAATTTATGTTTTAACAACTGTGATTTGCCGTATATTATTTTCGTTACAAAAATTTAAAGCTAAAGGAGAATATTAAGATTTTGTACCACAATTAAACAAGGGGCTTACTTTCTTAACATGCAATGTATAATTGGAATTGTCGAACATATATATTATAAAACGTTTAGAATCAATTGTTATTGGGGTTAATGTTTGATTTGGATTAATTGAAATTATAATAGACTACCCAAGTTTGTATCAAATATATTATTACGCGGGGACTTGAAATCCAAGCGATGATAAGATTATCTTAATGACTGTAGTTGAGTATCCGAAAAAAGAGCAGTGTAATGCGTTGTGTATTGCTTAAATATTATTTAACCCATTCAGCCACACGCTTTACGTAAAAGACACCTTTCCTTTCCTTTTGCCTGTTGGCTTTTAAGGTAAATAATACTTCATAGCGTCCCATTGACAATAACCTCAAAGTTACTGAAATGTCGTTAACTATCTCCCCAAGGCAATAAAACATTGATTGTGCGTTTAATTACACTTAGGTATTAGTTATAACTCTGTAAGTGAGGCTATGTGTCGTCTGCTACTGGATAATTGCGGCATATTTAGAGGCGAAAGTGATTACTTTTTGCGGGCGAACTAATTTGAGAGATAGATTGTGACCATGGGAATAAGTGGTTCGATTTTGATGGTGATCCAATGAGAAATATTGTACTAATTGATAACTCTAAAAGTTAGGAGTGTATCTTAGTAATATTGAATGAAGAGATTAATTGTGTCCATGGGATTACTTGGTTAATTTAGTTTATTTTTTGCTTCTTCGTTCGTTAAATTTTGAAGGTAACTAAGAAGAAATATTGGATTATTTTTTAACTCAAAAAATTATCAACGGATTTTGATAAAAATTATTCAGATATTAGCATGTCTTTATGAAAACAAATGATTGTAGTATTTGTTTACTTTGTGTATTTGTGTACGCTGCACGTGACAAGACAACTATAAAATAAAATAATATCGAGTCGTTTTACGACATCGCTGAAGATACACCGTTTTTAACATAGAATATAAAAGGAAGAAATTACACAAAAAGGTTGGCGCATTGGGTCTGGATTAATAATTCCTAGTTTGAATTTTTTATTTAGGATTTGTGTTAAATTTGGTGTATAGTTCCATTGTCCTTCCCTTTTGGTGTCGTATAATCAAACTAGGTGAAACGGCCGATTTGATTCGGAAAATAAACTTTCAAATTAACATGTAATATTCTGTACTTATTTGTAAATTCACATGAAAAGTTTAAAATAACATGTAATATCCTTTACTGTTTTGTAAATTTACATTAAAAGTTCAAAGTAACATGTTATATCCTTTACTAATTAGTAAATTCACATGAAAAGTTCAAATTAACATGTTATATCCTTTACTGATTTGTAAATTTACATAAAAAGTTTAAATTAACACGTAATATCCTTAACTGTTTTGTAAATTTACACAAAAAGTTCAAAATAACATGTTATATCCTTTACTAACTTGTAAATTTACATAAAAAGTTCAAATTAACATGTAATATCCTTTACTGATTTGTAAATTTACATAAAAAGTTCAAATTAACATGTAATATCCTTTACTGATTTGTAAATTTACATAAAAAGTTCAAATTAACATGTAATATCCTTTACTGATTTGTAAATTTACATAAAAAGTTCAAATTAACATGTAATATCCTTTACTGATTTGTAAATTAACATGAAAAATTCAAATTAACATGAAAAGTTCAAATTAACATGAAAAGTACTGCGGGTCGGTAGGAGGGGAATTAATTCATCAACTTGTGGAGCATATTCTCCCGCCATCCTCGTCGGTCCGCTCTGTCTTCGTCGCTCGCGATTCTGTTGGCGCGTCTGCAGGGTAGAAGAATGGGTGGTGGCGTGCATTTGTCAATATTTGTTGCAAGGTACCTACTTCACTATTTTAATTCCTTTGAGGGTTGGTTGATTAAAACGATTAGAAGGACAGGTGTTGTGCTTATTAGGGGTGATTTGTGTGCAAATTTATATGATCGAGTCTTTAAAAAAGTAGCACAGGTGGACAGGTGGTGTGCTTTGATTTGTGTGCAAATATATATGATCAAGACTCTGGAAATGTGGCACAGATATAAGTTTAATTTATGTACATGTGCCTTATAAGTGTAGGATGTTTATCCAAGGTGCGCTGTCACATGGGCAATCGTTGGATTTCCTACCAAATACGTAAGGGAGAATCCCACACCATGAATAAAATATATATGATCATGACTGTAAAAAAGGAAAGAAAACAGACATTTAATGAATGGTGTGGCATAGAGTCAAAGTCATATTCCAATCCGCTTATTCCAATATAGATTTGAAACCGCTTACAATCATAGATTTATTGAAAGCTTAAAACCACAGTGAATGAGGTGCTTTAGAGGCGGAATAATAAACACACCGCTTATTCATTTGCGCCACTTTTTCAAAGTCCCGATCATATATTCATATATATTTGTACACAAATCAACCGTAATAAGCACACCACCTGTCCATCTGTTCCACATTTCCAAAGACTCAATTATATACAGTATATTTGTACACAAATCAACCTTGATAAGCACACCCACCACCTGTCCATATGTGCCACTTTTTTAAAGACCCGATCATATATATTTGCACACAAATAACCTTAATAAGCACACCACCTGTCCATCTGTACCACATTTCCAAAAACCCGATCATATATATTGTACACAAATCACCCTTGATAAGCACACCAACTGTCCATTTGTACCACATTTTTAAAGTCCCGAACATGTATATTTGCACACAAATCAACCTTAAAAAACATACCATTTACCTATCTGCACCACTGTTCAAAAGTCGATCGTATATATTCGAGTTTCATAAAAAAGGATATAGCTACTTACAGGGCGCTCAATGTCGGATTACTGTTGCAGTACGGGGTGTCCGATACACGGTAGTGATTGGAGCACAGCCATTTGAACAGAAGGTGTTCCAAAAAGTAAAAGTCCTGGGATCGGGATACGGTGTTGTCGCCCGAATCCATATTATTGAACATGTCAGATATTTCGAATTGGGAACGGTCTTCTCGGCCCTGTTCGATCGGTAGACACGACGACAAACCTTAATTCAAAAGCAGTAGCTTGTGTTAAAGATAGGGTAGGATATTCATGTTTATACCCTGGCAAAACTAAGGGGTTACCATACGGACAATCGTCAGTTTACCTCGCGCCCATCGTCTGATTACCGGAGCTATTGCACTGTGTTGTGTCATTCCTTCAAATGGTAGGACACATCATAACACTCAGTTTATGCAATGTCCGCTAAGTGCCTTGCCCAAGCACACATCCGATTAGCTAGCGACCAGTTTCGAACCTTTTGGTTGAAAGGCGAGCACGAACCCACCAAGCTAATCGGTCGCACAACATTGAAAGATTTATTTATAAATATCGCATTGCACAAACGATTTATTTACTAACATTGTATTGAATATTTTTACGAATATCGTTGGATAACTCGTGCTCCCAGTCGAAATACCATCAAAGCTATTACAGTGTATATGATTTTTGTCAAAAAGATAACATAATTAGGTTGGAGGTATGGTATTACTTTTAACTCGACTATTTTCCAGAATTAAAAAATATTTTTATTCGATGATTGGGCAAGCGTTTAACAAATGCCGTTGTGCGTTTAACAACGCAGCATTTTCGAGGATATAGCCTGCATATCCTATCGCCCTATGCCAGTGGTTCTCAATCTTTTTGACCTCGTGGCGCACCCAAGACCAATTACAAACGCAAACGGGCGCACCTTGCATGGGAAGTCAAAACAATATGCTAAATACTTTAAACGTTACAATGGAAAAAACGAGCTTGACAGGAACCATTTAGTCGTTTATGATCTATGTACCTTCTGTGGTAAATTTACGAAATGCAAGTGTGGCGCACCTAGCTAACCCTTGCGGCGCACCATTTAAGAAACACTGCCCTATGCTATAACCACAATATTGAAAACGTAAAGTGGCGAGTTTGGGTTAAAACAAAGGTGATAATAACAAATATCCAGTTTTGCACTATATTTTACGTGATAGAGAAGTTGTTCTAGTTTTGTTCAACCCATTGATTTACCGGGGCGATAAGTGTCTTGTCCTGGAACACTTCATCTCTGACGGGTTTGAACTCGAAAACGATCCGCTTTTAACCGAAGCGCGGTGTACAAGAATATTTAGTTTCACTTACTTATTGGATCAGATGGGATAATCGTGTTGATCCTCGTAAATGAAAAAACCCAAGGGTTATTACACAAACAATCGTTAGATTATCTCGCGACTGCGCAAGAGAGCGTTTTCACAATGATTATAGTCAGATTACCTCGCGCCCACCGGTTTGATGAAGGTATTGCAGTAAAAAGATGGTGTATTTTTTACCCGGTAAACCAATGTATTCATAAGTTAACGTCAGCCACAATCATTGCTCAGTAGCAGGGCATCGGGACATAGTCCGAAAGGTTGCAGACTCGTAACCAGTCGCCGACTGGTCGGTTACATGCGTCTGCAAGACCGATAACAGACATTTAAACAAATTGAAATTAATAACACCGTTACTTCGTATAAGTCTACAAAGGTACGGTAATGTCACCTGCACCTAGACTGTTCGCATGCGCTATTCTCACTCGTGTTGATGCGGTCTTGGTTGAAAATTAACTAAAATATACGGAAATGATCTTATTTTACATGGCTTAACTAGCACTTACCTGAAATACTTAGAAAGCAGATCATCAAATACCCAGCATTCAACATCATTCACTTTTGCTGAACTAACAATCGATTTCTTCGTTTATAAAATTTGAAACTTGAAAAACACGGTAAAAGCCGATTTTTATTCACCAATCCAACACTTTACTATTTAGAGTAAACAGTTTTTAGATTTCAAATAGAGCCTGCTCATCTTTTGTTTCGTTTATATAGGTGCCGGCAGCGAAGGTCAAAAAAAATGCCGCCAGAGTACGCGTCACGTAAAAAGAGAGAAAAAGAAAATCGATAGAAAAAGGGGGCGGAGTACAATGTAAAACCCAGTGATTGCATCATGAACGGATTTCGTTTTTTTTTTGGACAGAAATTTTGCGAATATTTTACGATTTTAAAGAAAAATTAAAAACGCTAAGTAAGTCTTAATGGATTTGATACTAAACTGTTTTTCGAAATAATTTGCGAATGAACGTGAAAATAAACGCGATTGGCTTAATTTAAGGCAGAATGGTTGTGTAATTAAAGAGATAGCGATGTTAGGACTTAAATAAAGTTAAATAAGCGTAAAAAGTACCTTCACTATACTATTGGTTGGAAAGCGGAAAAGGGGGGGTATTATGCTTGCAATCTACCACAAAAACGAGGATTTGTGCCATTCTACTGGAATTACACATTAATATTTCACTTTGCTTGCGTAGTATTTAAACTTGGTTATGTTTTAGATAAATAAACGCCAATCGTATTTGCTTTGACAGTTTCTTCGAAAAATAGGTTATTTTTTAACCCAATAAGACTTTACTGCGTTTTTAATTTAGAGGGAAGTTTGCAATTTCGGCCCAAAAAACAAAATCTGACCAAGAGCAATTACTGAATCCGACAGTGTACTTGAATAAACACAAATGCATTAAAGTTACAAGAAATAAAAAAAAATAGAATGGATATAATACAGCTGGAAAATCGTAAAATCAACAAAAATGGTAAGTATTTAAACCCATTTGGCGCCACCATTTTAAAGTCCCGATCATATATATATTTAAACACAAATCAAACTTAATAAGCGCACCACCTATCCATCTGCGCCACATTTCAAAGTTTTGATCATATATTTTTAACTATTAATCAAACTTGGTAAGCACACCACCTGTACATATGTGCAACAAGTCAAATTAACTTTGGAAAGCGCAGTTTATTAATGTGTAATAAACCACAAAAAAACATTAAATGCGTCGAAGGATATTTGTTAAGTGGTATTTACCGGTTGGTTAACATGTCATTACGTCATAATCCACCAGAAATTATCAAAGAGAAATGACGATTTAACAGTAATGTCCGTTTATGGTGTTATTTTTATCGAATAAAGCGGTTCATCAAATACCCAGAGAGTCCGCTAAATTGCATAATTACAGTGAATCAGTGCGGGGCTTAATGCAATTCGGAAACCCAATATTTTGCCTGATCAATAATTAATACTTAAGCCGGATTAAGCAGTATTGAACGTCTGATAATGAAGGCTTTGAACGGTGGGTTTGACGGATCATTCTCTGGATTGACGTATCGATGTTATAGGGTATTCGATTGGCGGACGACTTTGCCTTTTTCGCGCGTTCTCTCGTTTTGTTTGTTGCCTTTTTCGCGGTCGGATTTTGGCGCCTTTTCTCTTTTGATGAATTATTCACGTGGTGGGCGGGAAAATGGATTGAATTATTAAAGGTGAGAGATTATAATGATGAGTGGCCATGCCAAATGGACTTTTGTTAATTGAACCAGACCTACCGACGTTGCATATATTACGTTTGAACCGTGGTTTGCATATTTACATTAAAAGGTTATTTTTTATGCAGGTTTATGGGGACTTGAAATGTTAACTTTTTTTGGGGGATAAAAAAAATATATATTTTGCCCATTTTTGTAACAGGATGTTGATTTAAATGTTTTTACCAAAACATTTACCGGACATGTATTATGTATGTTTTTATTGTGCGACGGATAATTACGTCGCTCAGATTAGCGCTACATATATATATATATTTGTATAATGTGAAAAATGTTAGTGAAATTAAAAACTTGTTTTTAAATCTACCGCATTTTAACCGAGAATTTGTTTATTCGCAATTTAAGAATTTAAGCATAATTTTCTGGGTCATTTTTAGTGTTTTTCTTGCCCCAAAAAAAGGTACAAAATGGCAAAATTTGTTTAACTTATTGAGAGGTGATTTTACTTTTTAAATATTAAATTTGGGTTTAAACTGAATACTCTTAAATGTTTTAAAACGTTCTTAAATGTTAAACTGGACTGGATAACCCAACACGAGTGGCTCGCAGGTACAGGTGGGTGGTTAAAGTGGGCGTAAAACGAAATTAAATGAAAAAAGTGAAGAAAATCGTAAAAGAAATGGTGTTTTTTTGCCACAAATATGGAAAAATGCATTCGTATGTTAAAGAAAATACCAACAAAATGACGAAGTTATACAAAAATGCGTAAGAAATCGTTTAAAACGATCATAATATACATACTCCAAAAATGGCTTTTGGATTTCAAGATGATAAAATCATAGAAATTCGCAAAAATACATAGAAATAACGGAAAAAGTGGAAAAACTGCAAAACATGACAAAAAATTGCAGAAAAAATAATTCAAAAATATTGAAACTGTAAAAATTCAAGGACAAACTCATTGCGGAAAAAGACATTTTACCAGTTGGTGAAGATTCATTAAAACTTGTTACCTGAAAAAAATGAGGATTAGTGCAGAAGGTGGCTCATTTATACAGGGGCTTCACAACTTAAATACGAGGCCTGCCCACTAAAAGGTGGCTCACACACAAAGGTGGCTCACATACAAAGGTGGCTCACACACAAAGGTGGCTCACACACAAAGGTGGCTCACATACAAAGGTGGCTCACATACAAAGGTGGCTCACACACAAAGGTGGCTCACACACAAAGGTGGCTCACACACAAAGGTGGCTCACATACAAAGGTGGCTCACACACAAAGGTGGCTCACATACAAAGGTGGCTCACATACAAAGGTGGCTCACAAACAAAGGTGGCTCACATACAAAGGTGGCTCACACACAAAGGTGGCTCACACACAAAGGTGGCTCACACACAAAGGTGGCTCACATACAAAGGTGGCTCACACACAAAGGTGGCTCACATACAAAGGTGGCTCACATAAAAAGGTGGCTCACACATAATACAAAGGTGGCTCACATACAAAGGTGGCTCACATAAAAAGGTGGCTCACACATAATACAAAGGTGGCTCACATACAAAGGTGGCTCACACACAAAGGTGGCTCACATACAAAGGTGGCTCACACACAAAGGTGGCTCACATACAAAGGTGGCTCACATAAAAAGGTGGCTCACACATAATACAAAGGTGGCTCACATACAAAGGTGGCTCACACACAAAGGTGGCTCACACACAAAGGTGGCTCACATACAAAGGTGGCTCACACATAATACAAAGCTGGCGCACATACAAAGCTGGCGCACATACAAAGGTGGCTCACATACAAAGGTGGCTCACATACAAAGGTGGCTCACATACAAAGGTGGCTCACATACAAAGGTGGCTCACATACAAAGGTGGCTCACATACAAAGGTGGCTCACACACAAAGGTGACTCACACACAAAGGTGGCTCACATACAAAGGTGGCCATACAAAGGTGGCTCACATACAAAGGTGGCTCACACACATAGGTGGCTCAAATACAAAGGTGGCTCACATACAAAGGTGGCTCACATACCTAGGTGGCTCACATACAAAGGTGGCTCACATACAAAGGTGGCTCACATACAAAGGTGGCTCACATACAAAGGTGGCTCACATACAAAGGTGGCTCACATATAAAGGTGGCTCACATATAAAGGTGGCTCACATATAAAGGTGGCTCACATACAAAGGTGGCTCACATACAAAGGTGGCTCACATACAAAGGTGGCTCACATACAAAGGTGGCTCACATACAAAGGTGGCTGACATACAAAGGTGGCTCACATATAAAGGTGGCTCACAAACAAAGGTGGCTCACACACAAAGGTGGCTCACATACAAAGGTGACTCACATACAAAGGTGGCTCACATACAAAGGTGGCTCACATACAAAGGTGGCTCACATACCTAGGTGGCTCACATACAAAGGTGGCTCACATACAAAGGTGGCTCATATACAAAGGTGGCTCACATACAAAGGTGGCTCACACACAAAGGTGGCTCACACACAAAGGTGGCTCACATACAAAGGCGGCTCACATACAAAGGTGGCTCACATACAAAGGTGACTCACATACAAAGGTGGCACACATACAAAGGTGGCTCACATACAAAGGTGGCTCACATACAAAGGTGGCACACATACAAAGGTGGCTCACATACAAAGGTGACTCACATACAAAGGTGGCACACATACAAAGGTGGCTCACATACAAAGGTGACTCACATACAAAGGTGGCACACATACAAAGGTGGCTCACATACAAAGGTGACTCACATACAAAGGTGGCACACATACAAAGGTGGCTCACACACAAAGGTGGCTCACATACAAAGGTGGCTCACATACCTAGGTGGCTCACATACAAAGGCGGCTCACATACAAAGGTGGCTCACATACCAAGGTGGCTCACATACAAAGGTGGCTCACATACAAAGGTGGCTCACATACAAAGGTGGCTCACACACAAAGGTGGCTCACACACAAAGGTGGCTCACATACAAAGGTGGCTCACATACAAAGGTGGCTCACATACAAAGGTGGCTCACATATAAAGGTGGCTCACAAACAAAGGTGGCTCACACACAAAGGTGGCTCACATACAAAGGTGACTCACATACAAAGGTGGCTCACATACAAAGGTGGCTCACATACAAAGGTGACTCACATACAAAGGTGGCTCACATACAAAGGTGGCTCACATACAAAGGTGACTCACACACAAAGGTGGCTCACATACCAAGGTGGCTCACACACAAAGGTGGCTCACACACAAAGGTGGCTCACACACAAAGGTGGCTCACATACAAAGGTGGCTCACATACCAAGGTGACTCACATACAAAGGTGGCTCACATACCAAGGTGGCTCACATACAAAGGTGGCTCAAATACGAAGGTGACTCACATACAAAGGTGGCTCACATACAAAGGTGGCTCACATATAAAGGTGGCTCACATACAAAGGTGGCTAACATACAAAGGTGGCTAACATACAAAGGTGACTCACATACAAAGGTGGCTCACATACAAAGGTGGCTCACATACAAAGGTGGCTCACAAACAAAGGTGGCTCACATACAAAGGTGGCTCACACACAAAGGTGGCTCACACACAAAGGTGGCTCACATACAAAGGTGGCTCACATACAAAGGTGGCTCACATACAAAGGTGGCTCACATACAAAGGTGGCTCACATACAAAGGTGGCTCACATATAAAGGTGGCTCACCTCAGCAGGGCAACTCCTGGAGGAGGAAATCGACAAGAAGATTGAGGTCATGCACGTTGGGATGCATGTGAAGAACCTTCCGGATGTTTTGCTGCTGATCCGGGAACATCTCCATCAATCCCTGCTCGATGTTCCGTCGCTCCGGGTTGCTGCGCTCCATGGGGCGCGGGGGTCCGGAGTACCTGGGGGGTGGGGGTCCGGAGAATCTTTGGGGTGGGGGACCTGTGGGGGGTAATGGGTTATTTTTTCGCGGAAGGGGGGTGTTGAAATTTAGGTTTATTTGGGGGTTTGGATGATAACGCCTGATAACGGATGATAATTTTGTATTTAGGGTAAAATATTAAACTTCGGGTGTTTTAAGGGGGCAGAGTAACCTTCAAATAATTACTTTTTAACAAAATATGTGGCAGGTTAAGGGTTATATTTTTGGGGGCTTTTTGGAAATTTAAGTTTGTTTGGGGGTTTGGATGATAAGCCAAATTCTGTATTTAGGGTAAAATATTAAACTTCGGGTGTTTTAGGGGGCAGAGTAACCTTACCAGGGTCAAAAAATTACTTTTTAACAAAATATGCGGCAGGTAAAGGGTTATATTTTGGGGGATTTTTGGAAATTTAAGTTTGTTTGGGGGTTTGGATGATAAGCCAAATTCTGTATTTAGGGTAAAATATTAAACTTCGGGTGTTTTAGGGGGCAGAATAACCTTCCCAGGTTCAAAAATAGCTTTTTCAGAGACTATTCAAGGGGTCAATCTTAAAAAAGGGTTTTTACATAAAAATAATCAAATAATTAAAACCTATTATAGAAATATCAAACTAATAGATACAGATATGGATAACACAAAAGTAGTAAAAGGGTGACCAGAGTATAAAAAAAAATCCTGCACAGTTGTGATTTAAACCCACAACCTCCAGCTATGTGCAACCAATGCTCTACCGACTGCGACAGAATGACTTTAAATAAAAAGATGCGGGTAAGCCATAGTCAGAGGTTATGAGAAACTAATCTAAGCAATTTTAATTAAAAACGATTTTTTAAGTTAACAGCCTTTTTTTTAGCCGAAGTTTCAATTTTGTTAACTTAAAAAAATCACTTTTTAACCAAAGTTTCAATTTGGTTAACTTAAAAAAATCACTTTTTTAACCAAAGTTTCAATTTGGTTAACTTAAAAAAATCACTTTTTTTAACCAAAGTTTCAAAAAAGTTTTTACCTCTGGAGGGAAACCACCTTTGTCCACCCCTCGCAGCCCCCCTGACTGCCCCCCATTGGTTGGGCTGCCCCCTTTGGTTTGATGGAAACAAACTATGGGGCTGTGGTGCTCGTCTGCAAAAAAGAGGGGTTTGGGTTGCAATAGTTTGCATGGGTCATATGGGAGATTTTTTTAGCATATGGGGTAAATAGTCAGTGTGCTGAAATAAATCTTGAATAGTACCTGTAAAATTGAGTCATTTGGGATGATGGGGAAAGGGGTTAGTGTGTCTTAGGTTTGGCTTTTGTACCAATATATATGTTCAGTACTTTTGAAATTGACAGGTGGTGCGCTTATCAAGGTTGATTTGTGTACAAATATGTATGGCCGGAACTTTGGAAATATGGCACAGATGGACAGGTGGTGTGCTTATCAAGGTTGATTTGTGTACAAATATATATGATTAGGATTTTAGAAATGTGGTACAGATGGACAGGTGGTGTGCTTATCAAGGTTGATTTGTGTACAAATATATATGATTAGGATTTTTGAAATGTGGTACAGATGGACAGGCGGTGTGCTTATCGTGCTTATCAAGGTTGATTTCTATGCAAATATACATGATCGGGACTTTGAAAATGTGGCACAGATGGACAGGCGTTGTGCTTATCAAGGTTGATTTTCTTTCAGATGTCAAATATACACAAACTGGGATTTAAAATGTGGCACAGACAAAAAATGTGCATTAAAATACGAGGTAAAAGTATTGACCGAACGTGGGTGTCTAAAAGTGTCAATAATTTAATGGTTAATTCATAACAGCCTGAGTAAGGGAATGCGTGTTAATGGTACAGTTGGCAACAAGGTCATGCTACTGGGCGCAAAAGCAGAAGTTTTCTCTATCTGTCAAGGTTTGATTTAATTTCAGAAATAAAAGAGTAAAAATTTAAGTTTAAAGGCAAAAACCTTTTTAGAGGTTTTGTTTTCCAAGTTACTGCTACATTCGTTTTTTTGTTGTACAAAAATTAGTGTAAAAAAAAAATTTAAAAAAATTTAAAAAATATTAGTTGTCAACTTTTTAGGAGGGAAATTTTGTCGTTATTTTCACCAAATTGGACATTACTATCACAGAATAAAACAAAAACATGTATATATATATATATAACTTTCGTTATCAAATCAAATTTTTTTTATATATTTTTATACCCATTTACCCAACGAAAAACTCCCCAAAACCTTACCTAGGTGGGTGCAATAACATTTGGTCAAGAGAACGGCCGTTAGCCCCGAAGGGGTCATCAGGGGGCATGAAAATGTCACCCACAAATTCGAACAACAAAAGGTTGTTGTCAATGACACGGCGGAAGTCAGGACTGACGTTACGGAGCTCGCGATATTGATCGTTTGACACCATGATTCCATCTGTCTCTATCGCCAGCTTGATTATGTACCTGGGATTGACGTGGCAATGTGAGAAAAATACAAGTCCTGATGTGTAGTGTATACAAATTAACCTTAATAAGCACACAACCTGTCCATATGTGCCATACTTTCAAAGTTACAATTGTATATATTTGTACAAATATCAACCTTGATAAGCACACCACCTGTCCATTTGTGCCACATTTTCTAAGTCCCGATCATATATATTTATACACAAATCAACCTTGATAAGCACACCACCTGTTCATCTAAGCCACATTTCAAAAGTCACAATTATATATATTTGTACAAAAATAAACCTTGATAAGCACACCACCTGTCCATTTGTGCCATACTTTTAAAGTTTCGATTGTATATATTTGTACAAAAATCAACCTTGACAAGCACACCACCTGTCTATCTGTGCCACATTTCCAAAGTTCCAATCATATGTATTTGTACACAAATCAACCTTGATAAGCACACCACCATTTAAGCCACATTTCCAAAGTCACAATCATATACATTAGTACACAAATTAACTTTAATTAGCACACCACCTGTCCATTTGTGCCATATTTCAAAGTTCCCATCAGATATAGATTTAGGTACAAATATATATAACGACTCTTTGAAAATGTGGCACAGATGGACATGTGGTGTGCTTATCAAGGTTAATTTGTGACAAATATATATGATCGGGACTTTGAAAATGTGGCACAAATGGACAGGTTGTGTGCTTATTTAAGGTTGATTTGTTTACAAGTAAATATGATCAAGACTTTAGAAATATTACACAGATCAATATCAAATAAAGACTTGATTATACTGCAGACATTAAACATGCGTAGCGTCACAGACTATATCGCCAAGGTCAAATCGAGGCCTTTCATTCGTAAGTTATTCATGAATTGACTGACGGCGGTAGTTATTGGACGAGAAAAGTAATAGCTATAAGTAGCAGATAACGTTAACTCATTTATAACACCACAAATGGAAAAGTGGAAATTCGCCAAAAACGCACTTGGAAATTGTCGGCTACTGTAACAGCTCTTATGACATCATAAACACACCTGTCGTCGTAGCACAATATCTGGCGGCCGTTGACTTCTCTCGACGGAGTGATTTTCACAATTCCTTGGTCCTCTAATTTGTAGATGATCTGAAAAAAGGTCGATTGAGTTTTTTGCTCCTTAAATTGGATTTGGCCATTAAGGGATGTATTATAGGTAAATAAGAAGATAGGCTAGCTATTATTTTTAAAGATACAAAACGATAAAACCTTGTCTTG
>CH003233.1:20347-37485 GCA_000149265.1 Ciona savignyi | reverse complement strand
TTATATTCAATAAGCAATGAAGTTCATTGTTTTAGGGTTAATTTTTACAAGAAACCGCAGTTTTTAATACAAAATTACTTGCAAAACTTTAAAAAGTAGATACGCAAATAAGGCTTTAAAATAAGCTGAGGTAAATTGAACATTACTAATTACAAAATTCGTCTAATGTTCCAAAACGTAAATAAATCACAGCAACATGATAATCCAACAAAAATAATATATTTTGGGGGTAGTGCAAAGATTGAAAACAGTTTGATAGATTTTTAAGACCAACTTTCTCAAAATACTAACAAACCTGGGGCAAAAATCCATAAAATTTCAGGCAGGTAAGTAATGCGAGCAACACAAAGAAATCGTCAAGCGAGTAACAGGAGTAAACATGGCTCGCAACTGTGGTTTGTATGACGTAAAATCTGTTTTAATCTAGTATTTTACGCGCCATGTGTATAATAAAAATTTTATACTCCAGTTGAATATAAATGGTCGCGGTAAACTTAATTAATTTTTTTAGATATGCGAGATTAAAAGCTTTCGCACGGTGTAGGTCACCCGAGTAATACTCGCACATATTTTTGGCCTTGTAAATAAACCCTCCATTCCCAAGTTCCTATAAACAGATAAAAAAAGTAAAACGGTAAAACACTTACATCTAATTCGCTGTCGATGTCTGAAATCTGGTCCATTAAATGTTCAGAGGATTTCCTGTGAAAAGTAAATCCAATTACTCAGTGAAATGAGTTTGATGGTCAGTCAGGTCACCAACCAAACAACAGTGTATGCTTATATTGCCCTTGTTTAACATAATCCAGGTAGACCTTTGTACTTAAAATATAGAGGGTGTCAACAAAGGGAGTGTCATAATTCAATGTCAGCAAGCTGTTATGCTTACAAGATTAAAAATTATACTATTTGTTCTTGCTACTTCATTCACCAATTACATTTTTTATGCATATTATATTGTTTTTTTCTTCTAGTTTTATTCCTTGTTGAATTACCGTATTTACTCGATTGTTAGCCGCCCTTAATTGTAAGTCGCATTTACTGTTAGAACGCACACTACAACTCTAAACTTCCTTGTTTAGACAGTGGAAGACATAGCATCAGACAAAATACCGTATCGGCATAGCAACAAATCGCTAAGCAAAAATATGTAAACATCCCTTGAATGTAAGCCGCCCTTGAATTTAAGCCGCAAACATGATCGAAAAAAAAACTTTATAAGCCGCGGCTTACAATCGAGTAAACACGGTAGGTCCCCATTGATTATATTAATATTGGTGTTAGTTTGGTTACTTATCGGATAGCTTTACAATATCAGTCCTCGAAATTCGCTTGCTAAGGCAACAGCAAAAAATGCCGTATGAAATTGCATAAACATAAAAGCATATTGCCGTGGATCTATAACTATTTCTACATAACCGCAAAATCCGGCTGGTAAGGTTTTTTACCAAGTTAAAATCCGGACGAAATTTCGAGGACTGCAATATAGACCCATTCTACGACAATTAAATATCCTACCCAAATTAGGGTATAACGGAAGTAAAAATATATGATATATATATATATATATTACTTTGTAAAGTTAATCTGAATCCATGCTTGTTGCAGTTAAAGCAATTCCCTTATGCTGCTGGACTATAAGCCTTATAAAAACTACTAAATTTAGACCTTTACAACTAATAACCTTACAACCGATATTATCATACTTAAGTGCTTAAACCTAATAGGCTACCCTTTAAATTTACAACAAAGCTAAGGTTACAAAGCTAAACAGAAAACTAAGAAGGTTGCAACAGAAAATTAATAAAATATTAACACAAAATAAACAAAGTTGTTTGTTGTTTAATATTTACTCACCTATTTAAATCGCTGCTTGATTTTCGCTTACAGTTTCGTGCGGCGAATTCCCTACCAGCCTGGTTTATCATATCCAATAATTCCTACAGATAATAAAGTTTTAAAGGAATTAAATTAGGTAGAATAAGAATGTTTTGTCCCTGTGAATAGGAAAGTATGGTGAAGTGAATACAATTGAGGGTATTTTCATATAAGAGCAACATAACAAAGAGAAAACAGTATCGCGAGAAAATGGTATCGTCTTCAGGCACAATACAATGACGTGGTATATCTAAATAAAGGATCCCCTGCTGTGTTTACCTTTTTAACAGGAGGAGAAAGGGTTAACAGGGTGGATTCTTGGGGGTCAGAACACTGAGCAATTTTGTTGTTGAATGTCACAATTTCAGATCCACTTCCATCTATACCCTAAGGAATAACATATAAAACTTACTGTCTTATAATCATGTTTAGGCACTTGCTTGAAGTTGAAGGTATTAGTAATAAGCCCTTTGTAAATTAGCAAGGCACTTACAATACTATGCATGAATTACAGTTATGGTTTGTATACCTACTCCACAGCTCCCAATATACACAACACAGTAATGCACTGTTGTGAAAGCTCCGGTAACTCTAACGACATGACGTTGTCTTGACAGTTACCCAGTAACATGGTAGGTTTTCTTACAACAAGGTTTTGTTTTAAGCGTTTGTTTGATTTTGCTTGTTGGTCAACCATGGGGAAAATACGGTGTTATACCGTATTGTATAAAGTTTATGATTGTTATATGATCAGCTGGGAAACTATACATGCTTACATTGCCATCATATTGCCTTGAGATTAGCTGAAGTTGTGTTAGATAAGACATCGCTTTTACGACTTGAATTCCTGTGCCGGAAATGTTAAACGATTTCATTCCAAAACCAGGATCGATAACAACGCTGAATTTAAATTCAATTCGATCATGCCAGAAACCCTGAGAAAAAAAGGATATATTTGTATTGTTTTATGAGGCATTTTTGACAATTCGTTGTTTAATCCGCAGGTTGTTCATGTTAATGTATACATTGGTATTGGTAATATTGGTAACACACTGTTGCCATTTGTGTAAGTTAAATTGAATGGCCAACACTCCTTTGTCCAGTATTTATAGAGAAGTCTTTTTTTGATCTAAAACTGTGTTTTTGGTTTAAATTTGGCTCATAAAATACAAGCCTTTTATGGGGTTTACACAGGTTGATATAAGATAGTCGGACAAATAAAAAAACATTTATTACAGTGTGCTAGTAATAATGTACCCAGTTTTGAAAACATTGATCTGAGGCTAAAAAGCCTGTTATTCTATGCATGTGCACCCAGTGTCAATATTTATAAATGAGGGTCAAGTGATAGGCATACATTCCTAGGGAGGGGCAGGTGGCAAGTTACCACTGTATAGAAATGAGGGTGGCAAAATATAGTACACTATACCTTTTACCCTACTTTTATATCCGATATACAGTCTTTTGCAGATTTAAATTGCAGCAGGACAATTAAGTAGTACAAAAGTGTAGCTGTTAGTGAAGTTGCAAGTTTCATTAATGTTTAACCTTTTTAGACAAACAAATAACGAAGGAAGTTAAATAATAAGCAATGTTTTAAAAATAGCCTTAGCCATATTGCTATCAAACATGCCTGCATGATACAATAACAAAGCGTGAATAACTTTCTAGTCATATTTTTTTTAATTCAATCATTGTCTTTGAGCTGCTGTGTTAAAACCGACCAATAAATTCCACTTACGTTTAGAGCGGTGAATATACAAGGTGGCATATCGGGCAGCCATAGATTATCCTGCATGTCGGGATTACACAGCGCTTGCACATAGAGCTGTAAAAAGGGGCAATTTTGAATTTTGACATGTTAGGATAAATGTAGGATATTCATGTTTATCCCCGTGAATGGGAAAACCAATGCGGTTAACACATGGGGAATTTTCCAATTACCTCGCGCCCACCGTCGGGTTACTGAAGCTATTGCAGTGTGTTGGGTATGATGCACATGTTTCTTTAATTTATTTGAACCCATTATTCGCTGGGTTCAGACAATGTACGTAAAGTGCCTTGCCCAAAGACACAACCGACCAGTTTCGTACCTGCCACCATTCGGCTGAAAGGCAACGCACCAACCCCCATGCTATTAGGTCGGACTAAAATAAGGGACAGAGGAAAACTGCATACCAAAATGAAGGCCAATATGGTTAGTGTTTAAGATAAGAGTAAGAGCTAAGTTTTAATTTAGATTAGTGTTGGGGTCAGCGTTGTATTTAGTTTTTTGAGAGTTTTAAAGTGCAGTTTCCCTCTCTTTAAAGTTGCCATGTTATACTGGTCATGCCCCTTGAATTTACACCGATGGTAAAAACATTACTATTATGTCCACAAAAAAGTGCGCATTTAAATGGAGCTTTATGATCGATGTTTAAGCTGGGATTACTAATACGGTTGAATTAGGGGTTTAGATTAGTGATGTGAGTAGGGTCACTTTCCAAATACTATTAATGGTAGTTTTTCTCTGTTTAAAGTTACCCTACTACCAGTAGTGGGCAATTACTGTGCCCAACTCACAGAATATAAATAGCATTCTATCCCACCTTGGCAGAATTGACGTTTGTGATATTTCCTCGGACTCGAACCCATATCATTCCTTCATTTTCCTCAGAGGGAATCCGTAACAAAACGTTAAATTTTCTCTCGATCGCTTCGGCATTTTTGCGGAGTTTTATGGCCTGAGCTCCCGCGGCGACAACAAATTCAATTTCAGAATCCTCCATGTTTGTATTGCTCGGAGATATTGAATGTGCAGAATCTGTACTTTTCCAGTTCGACTAGTCGGGATGGACTAGTAAATTAATTTCATTTTTGTAAACTGTTTTTCGATACACTAACATCTAATTAAAATTTACCTAGAATAGAGTGGAATAGGTGATAGCAATAATCTTCGCTATGTGATAAAAGGGTTTTCTTTAATTTAAAATACAAATAAACAAATTTGGTAGTAACTCTATCATTTACTATTACAGTAGGCCTATTAATTAGCAAGCCATACTATGTTTAATTTGTTGTTAGTAATGTATTAAGACAGTTTTCTGCTGACCAAACAAAAAACGTAAAATGTAGGATTGCGTTTAATGATACAAAATAGGTCTAAACTGGTACCGTAATTAATAAAAGGATAACTGATCAAACAAATAGCCGAAATTGGCCTAGCTACAGTATCAATTAACCTGGTGACACCGAAAAACCATTGGAAATCACTCAGGGAGGAAAAGGGCGAAGGAGGAAAACTGCCCACTAAAACTATATAATATAATTCTAACCCTGACATGAACACTTATCTCAACGCCAGAACTAACCCTAACGTTAACCCCATGTTTAAAACTAACCCTAATGTCTTCGGTACATCTAAATACTACAGGACCGCTTGAATCGCTTACTATACTTTGTAATTACAAAAGCCATGATATTAATGTTAGGGTTGGGGTTAAAGTTAGTTCTGGGGTTAAGATTAGTGTTTGGGACAGGGTTAGAATTACTTTCCATAGCAATTTAAGTGATCCAAGCGGTCCTGTAGTATTTAGAGGCACCCTAATGTCTTTATCTTACATTATTTTGCAGTTTCCCTTTTTCCCTTCTTTCAGTTTTCCCTTTAAACCATATCGTTAACATTAAGGAAGTGCCTGTATCTATCCTAGGATTGTGAAACACTATGAAGAAAAATGTAAGTTAAGTTTGGAAAGTAATTCTAATACAGCCCCAAGCACTAATCTTAATCTCAAAACTAACATTTAAACGCAGCTTAAAACCAAATTTAAACGCATAATTTTCATTTTTGTCTGCAGTTTTCCTGCTTTTAGTTTTCCTCTATATAGGATTGCAGCTAATTATAAACTCTTATAGAAAGATAATCTTATTTTCAACGAATAAAACATTGGAAACATCTTTTCATGCGTCGTTAACCCTTATCCAAACATTGCGCTAAACGTGGTATTTGCACTTTAGTTAAATTATGTGATAGTTCTTCTTTCGTATTATGAGTAATTAAACTTTACACATACGGCAAGACCTCTATGGCTTTGATGCAAATAAGTTAATTTTATTTCTATGTTTGTTTTGAAAAAGGTTGTTTTGGAAATGGAAATCGTTAGAAAAAAAAGAAAATTTCCATTACATATCCGCTTAATTTAACAATGCAACGAACGCACAAATACGTTATCAAATATGGAATTAAAAATACTTTTATTGTCAAACCTACCAATGAATGCACATAAAAACTCATTTACTTAAAAAAAATTCTCACTTAAAAGTCAAAGAGGCGCCGATAGATCCAAGGGTTAAGTAGTCTTGGCGGCTGAAACGTTTTTGTTTCCACGCAAAGTTAAGTAACAAGTGACAGGAAGAAGCGCCGTTTATCCGCTTGGATAACTTTTCCGAAAACAACCCGTGAGCGCTTACTGTCTTTTTTGGTTTTTACTGCAACCAGCGACTTGAATATTATCTAAGGAATGAACTAAAGTCAATAAACTCTTGTTTAGCTCAATTGCTTTTAACAATGGTCACAAATCACTATGCCGTTCCTAGAAAAATATGAAATATTGTGGAAATAAAAACTGAAGTCATTCTCATATTCTCAGTTGTTGTTTTGCAAATGACTTACAATACTATTACGTAAATAGTAAAACAAGTAATATTATTACGTAACAATATAGAAGTTTTGTAAAACTATAGACTGGTATGTTATGCCGATTTCAAGTTTTAATATATCTTACCTTGATGCTACAGGCTAATTCTACTTAGGCTCAGTTAGTTGCAGTTAGGAACTGTAAGCATACCAGTTTAGCTGGCGTCTGAAGAAAGGGAAACAGTCTATCAAACATTATTTCCGAGCGTAATAAGAGGCTATTGTATTACAAAAACAGTTAGTCGCTTGATATAGTTTTGTTGGTAGATTAGGTGGTGTAAAATACATATATGAATTTTTAACCAATGTGCAATAGTAAATGAATCGGGCTATAAGTCGGAATCATTGGATTACACCGGGTTACCGACATGAGCTACTTTACTGTGATAAATACGATACAAATAATTTTACAGTTTTTTTTAATTCATTAAAGCATGGATTTTCAGAAAACGCCTTCTAAATGCTCTGCCTTATACATAAACCACAATAGCTAATTACTGGATTTGAAATTGTCACTTTTGGCGAATGGTTACTGATCACCGATTATCATCATATTTCAGTTAGAATAGTAAAAGGTCGGATATGCATTCTTGTACCAAATCAATTATCATATTTTAGTTAAATATTGTCATATAACAGGCATGGGCAACATACGGCCTGTGGGTGGATTTTGACCGGCTTGCACACTGCATCTAACCATATCCTATGATGTGGCCCGTGTATTAATGAGCAAATAAGTGGTTAAGATATTGAATACTATGTAATAATCCGGCCCACCAATAACTTTATGTTCTTACATCTGACGCGCTGAGAAGTTCATGTCATTGTCATATAACATAGCCTAGCATGGCTACCATATGGTTGCAATTCAGCGTTGATTTGTTGGGCAAGAATGCATATCCGGCCGCCATTAATTGAAATGTGGTTGAATAGAAACCATTTGCTGGTGTTTGATGTTTCTTTGGGTAGCACACTTAGCTAGCGTCGCTGGGATGTCTGGTAAATAAACGGCTTGTACTAAAACAGGAAAATCGTTTCAAATATACACAACGGATTGCAAAAGGTATGGTAACCAGAAGTTGAGCATCTGACTATACCTTTTATGATACCCTCATAAATTTTCCATTCACTTGATAAAATCGTGAATCCTATCCTATTAAAAAAATAGGCTTTTTAAATATACATTTTCTTTAACACAGGGTAAGTGTTTTAAAAGATATATTAAAATATGTCAAAATCCGACCGTAAATTGTCCGAATTTTCGACACAAGCACAGTCGATATATAACCGGATTGATAACACAACTAAGGTAAGTGCTGGAAAATAGTCGTATACTCGTACAACGAAATGGTAAGCGCGAACATTTTAAATACAGCACGCCATTCAAAAAACAAACCGTGTGATTATCATGATCATAGTCCTAGGTAAAGGCGAAAACGCAAGGACGTTTTTACAAGGACAATCGGCATATTTATCTCGGTAGGTACCTTTAATTACTACAGGATCGCTTGGAGGGTTAGGTTTAGGGTTACAAGCGTTCCTGTAGTAAGTAGAGGCACCCGATTGTCTAATTTCCGCGTGTTGCCGCAGCTATTATTGTAGTAACTGTATTAATCCACTACGTCCAGGCAATGTCCGCTTAGCGCCTTGCCTTGCCCAATAACACGAACGACTAGCAATCTGCCGTTTTGATTTTTGGCGACGCAAGTGATTTCGTCAATAATAACCAGTCATTTAAAATATATATATATATATTGCCTACACAGGTTGCGTGTTCGGGAAACGTGAAATTGGACGACAGTTTTCAGATGAAGGTCAAGAAGATCATGCAAAACTGGGAAAACGACCTTGAGACACTAAGAAAAGAAGGGGATGAGTTACAAGTAGGGAAAATATGTCCACACATTTATTCTGGACGTTAAATCTGAAAGTCATGGGACTATGTCCGTCCGGTTAGTCTGGCGGTTTATTTCGTCGCTTTTCAATCGAAAGGTTGCAGGTACGAAACTGTCCGCTAGCTAGTCGGCTGTGTCCTTTGGGCAAGGCACTTTACAGACATTGTCTGAAAAGTGGATTAGTGGGGTTCTACTAAATTGAAGAAACGTGCCTATCATATACAACACACTGCAATAGCTCCGGTAATCCCACGGTGGGCGCGAGGTGATCTGACGATTGCCCGTGTCTTAACTCCCTTGGTTTTCACATTTACGGGGATAAACATAAACATCCTATCCTATATCTCGAACCTAATGTCTTAACCGCTTACCTGATACCTTCTCCGTTAACTTAATGTTACCGACCTTAGGAATCTAAGATGCTAATAAGAGAACGATATCCAACTTTAATAGGCTTGGCAACATACGGCCCGCGGGTAGGGTCCGTGAATGGATTTTGACTGGCCTACAGACTAATCCGGCCCACCAAGAACTTATTATCCTACATTTGGCCCTCCGAATAGAGAAGTTGTCCACCCCTGCTCTATAACCTAGGACTCTGCTACAGCTTATCTTGTATCCAAACTGAATAATAGATTCCTTCGCACATAACTTTTTTTTACATTGCCAAGTTTTAATCCTATGATGGTCTCATCAGTACGACCGTTTTTTTATAGAACTTGTTATATTTATATTGGTATATCGTTCGGCCACACGACCGTGCGTTTAAGTTGACAGTTATACAAAACATGATTCGATTCCGCAACCCTGCGGTCGACGGCTAGCCTTTGATTCATATAAATATATTTTTTAAATATAATTTAAATTTATGGTAACATTACTGTCATGCCGCAAATTTAATGTAATTTCAGGCTTTGATCACAATAACAATTTTCTTGCTCAACTAGCTTAATATACGAAGCAACTTTTGCAGAAAATTACCGCCGAGTTGTCGTTCAGCCGATCTTATGACGATAAATGCAGAAGACGGTTGAACAAAATAAATGAACAGTTTAGAAAGAGGTTTGTCACCGTTATTTTAACACTCGGTGTCGCTACCGAGATAATCCTGTGACATTTTTTTCTTATCGAGTCAAGTTTGTACGGACGTGTGGTCAAATGGTTAACGTGACCGATACATATACCTAGTACCTACTTATATACAAAACACGGGCCAAGTGACGAGCTCATCATGGGTTCAAAACTTAGCTCGGTAAAAAAAAAAAAAAAATTCGAGTCAAGTTTGTACGGACGTGTTGCCGAATGGTTAATCCGGCCGATGCATATACCAACTATATAAAAACGGTCTAATGTACGAGGCCACCATGGGTTCGAAACTTAACCTCGTGATCGTTCAGCCACTCGGCCATACTACCGGATCCTTACGGTTGTTTTGCCTTCATTGAAAATCTAGTAGTGGAAACATAATATGATATTGCTTTAATTTTGTTCAATCCATTTTAGCATGCTAACTGTCTTGTCCAAGGACCCGACCGACTAGCTATTGGCTGGCTTCCATCCCATAACCTTTTGGCTGACAATCCGACGACAAACTGATTGGCTTATTGGTATTGGTTCACTAGTTGTTACAACAGCTGGTCCTCTTCATCTTTGGCCAAAATGCCCTTATTTGTCATTTTTAAACCCAGTAATTTAGTAGGATAAACAAAACAAAAGTAACGTATTTATCGTATACATCTGTACTCAGCAACCTTTTTTTCAATAGAGACACATTTAGAAACTTAATAAATTTAACGGCACATTGAAGTCAGTATTTTACAATGTGAGTTCTTCTGACAAGCTTATTTATTTGATATATTAACGAAGTGTCTGCTAGCCATAATTTTCAAAAACTAATTTCCATTTATTTGGTAAAAACTATGTTTAAAATTTTTTTTTTTCACGTAGCACACCTAGCATTGTCTTGCTATACAATAGTGTGCCGCGGTACACTGGTTGCGGAGCACTGGTATACAACACACTGCAATAACTCGACCAGGGTGTTAAATACCGTTTTTTTTGTGTTTTAGCGTGAATTCCGTCGAAAAATCACACGACGGTCAGTTAAAAAAAGAAGAAACTGCGCTCAACGAAAACTGCAAAACTATGTTACATGACTACCTCGAAAAAACGGTAATTTTGTCATGGTAAAATTGGTATTTTTTCCCGGTAAAGAAAGTGTGTTTAGTTGGAAAACTCGTGTCCATAGTCGAGTTGTCAAAGCTTTTACAGTGTGTGGTTGGTTTTGTCTTTTACATCCTGGTGGGTGTGGAAACTGTATTGGAGGATTTATCCACGGTTATTCACGAGGATGAAATATGAATTTATTATTCTTGTGGATGGAAAAAGTCTAGTTTTTTGGAAAACTTATTATAATCGTCAGATTACGTCATGCAATCAGGCTACCGCAGCTATTGCAGTGTGTTGAATACGATAGTATGTCCACCGCCTGATTTATTGTGCTCATAGTTGAGTAGGGGTTCATGCGTTCGATACTTAACCCGGTAGAAAAGAATACAATTTAAAAAGAATGACTTTATTTCACAAAAGTTTTCCTTAAAAAAGCCTTCAAATTGCAGCTTGAAAACGACGTAAAAGACATTAGAATCATGGTCCAGTCGTTTTTAAAGAAGACTTAATACATAAAGTGGTGTATGCGTCGTTTCGCTGTGAGAGGAGTTTTTTTCGAGAAGTGCGTTTAGTTTTTAGTTTTTTTGCAGTTTTTACGTTTTCCTAGTACAAAAATTATTAAAATTTTTAAAAATGTAAAAACAATATTTAATTGTTTAAAGAAACAAATTTTTAAGTTTTAAATATCGGTTGTTTGAACTTTGGGAAAAATTTTAAAAAAAAAGTTTTATTTTTAAACACTTGCCAGCTTTTATTACCGCGTGTTTGTATCACAATGTACATACTTCATAAGGTTTTATGTAGTTTTAAAAATAATGCGTTTAAGATATTTAATTAATAAACGAAATAAAATTTATGGGGTTTTATTTTTATTTGTTTAACTATATAGAAAAAATTAGTATTAACTATGGAACAGAAAAAAGAAGGGAAATGTAATAAAGACAGTCGGTGGGCAAGGCAGGAAAAAATCAAAAAATAAATAAAAATGGTAAGGCTGGATCCTGTAGTAATAATAAGATATCTATGTAAGCTTATATAAGCCCGAGGTACATCTCTTGTCGGTATCTTTCCATCTTGACACTTATATAAATAAAGGACGTAAGAACGGTCGTGTGTTGAAACCGACAGATCCATACGCACGTTGGCCAGATGGCTCTCAAGCGGACACTCCGTATAAAGAAACCAACACTTATTCGCCAGTTTGCGAAATTTCTGTGGATTCTGCTTCAGTTCCCGGAGCGGCCTGTTAGTATAGAGCAGATATGAGCAACATACGGCCCCCGGGACGGGTCCGACCCACGAAAGGATTTTGACCGGCCAGCATACTGTATCTAATAACCATACCCTGTAATTAAGATATCGAATACTATTTATGTAATAATCAGGCCCACCAAGAACTTCATTTTCCCACATCTGGCCCGCCTACTAGAAAAGTTGCCCACCCCCGGTGTAGAGTGTAGACCAAGGAGCACACTAAATCATGGGCCAAAATCATTTCATTCTTTGACTGGTGGGCCAGTGATCGAGCCGCCCACTCACATATAGTTGTTGATAAAAAAAGATTAATCTAAGTAATAGGCTAACATTCATATAGCCTTCTTCATTCCCAACCTTTCATTTTAACGCTTGCTCGTTCACTTTAAGCTTTTAAAATTGTCGAAACAGAATGATGACTTATGTTGTTGGTCAGCAGATTTTTCCTCTTGCAGTTACGCGAAATTGTCCCATGAAGGTTATTAAATGTGGTAACTAAAACAAACGAACAAAATACAATAATACGAAACAAGAAATAATAAACACAGGGGAACATAAATCAAATACCTGAGCTTGGTGTACTAGTAATAGCAATCGGATCACAACATACGCATTTTATTACTACAGTTTGTCGATGCCACGCTTTTAGTCTCAACTTATTTGAAAAGTTACAAATAACACCAAGGTTATGAACTTAAACCACGCCTTAGCGCCTTACACAAGTACAAAAATAGAGAGAACATAGATAAAAAGGCAAATGAGAGCAAATAATGACGTCACAGAAAACGAAAAATAATAATGGATATCAACAAAACTCTTGCATTAACATGACTTCGCAAAAATTTTACAGTTTTTTCCCTTTGAAAAACGTTAAACATTGTTGCAAACAACATAGTTTATCGGTTTGGATTATAGTACTATCTAGCTCCTCGTCTGGTAAGTTATAACATAGGATATTTCGCTGCGTAATCAAACACAACCCGAAATTTTTCTTGCTACTTCGAATAATATACCCTGGTTTTAACCGTGCCAAGTTTCGTACCCATGATGGGTTCTACAGCAGTACCGTTTTTTTTTATATGAGACGGTATATGTATCAGTCGCGTTAACCATTTGACCACACGACCGTACTGTTTTCATCCACTTTTTGCAAGTGTAAAGTTTTATTTCTTTGTAGTTAATTTAAATTCTTTGCATTTTTGGTCGCTCGCCGTATTTTCGTTATTTTCTGCTTTCGTTAATTATTTAATTGCCTAATGTTCTGTATATTTGCTTGTACCCTTTTAGTAAGTAATGCGTTTTGGCGGTTAGTAAGTTGGATTTTGGCGGTTCAGCGGTAGACCGTGCAACAGTAAACTAAATTGTGCTGAAACGCAACAATAATCTGCCTCCAACGAATCAGATGGAATTTGTGACCAGAAATACATAGCTTAACCCTAAATGCTTTGCATAAATACCTTTTTTAAGAATTGCTTTTATGGCATCATGCGCTTCTTCAGACTGCACATCTGGTAGTTTGTATGACCATTAGGCTAAAGTGAATAAAGAAAGTTGTCTGTTGTAATCAAATGTGATTTTAGGAGCGATTCGTTCCTGACGTTTCTTTGCAAGGACGCCCTCTACCGATTGAGGCATTGAATTGGGTACGCCAACATTCGTTTTTTTTCGCAAAACGACGTAGTTTTGTTTAGTACAAGAAGTCACTCTAAAACATATTCTCGTGGTATTTCAAATCAATTAATTCTTTTCGCTTCTAGACAAGACGAAGCTCGGGCTTCGTTTTCCGCGATTTCGCTGTAAATAGATACTTTTTTTTTTAATTCAAACTGATTTTCTTTCTTAGCAAGTTTTGCCTTTAAACCAGAGGAAGCAATTATTCGTTTGTGTTATACTGCACCTTGCATGCAGTAGTTTTTATGGTTCATTGATTTTGGTATCTTTTTATTTCTATGATTTGTCCTTGGTAATTATGGGTCCCATTTGGAAAAATGGGACACATATTGTTATGGGTCCCATTTGAAAAAATGGGACACATATTGTTTTTGTCCGTTTTTTTTTCTTTTTTTTTTCTTTTTTTTTTCGTCAAACGCTTGACAGATATGGCTTGTGGCTCCGACATCTACTAGAAGGGATAATGGAATCGCAATGAAACTTAGTCATTTGTTAGACCACATGGTCTAGATAAGCAGAAACCAAAATGTTGGGTAATATACCTAGGGGAATTCCCCTGGGAGGTGAAAAACCAAAACGGTATTTTTTTCAAAAATTTTAGCTTTTTTGGGCATAGCGCATGAACGGCTGCTCCAATTTTGATCAAATTTAGTAAAATAGTAGTGTGTTAGCCACTGCGTTACCAATTAGAAGAAACAAAATATTTACCTAGGAAAATACCCTAAAAATGAAGATATGTTTCTAAAGCAAGATTGTGACAGGCATGGATTGTGGCTCCGACATCTAACAGAAGGGATAATGGAATCCCAATGAAACTTCGTCATTTGTTAGACCATATGGTCTAGATATGCACAAATTAAAATTTTGGGTAATTAATCCAGGGGAATTTCCTTGATACGTTAAAAACCTAAACGGTATTTTTTTCAATTTTTTTTAGCTTTTTCGGGCATAGCGCTTGAACAGCTGCTCCAATTTTAATCAAATTTTTGAAATGTAAGTAATTAGTCACTTATTTAACACCTAAAGAAAATAAAAAAAATTCCTTGGGAAATACCCCAAAAAATAGGATTTTGTTCCTAAATCAGGATTGTGACAAGCATGCCATTTCACCCCGACATTTACCAAAAGAAGTAATGGAATCGCGAATAAAATTTGACCTTTGTTAGACAACATGGTCTAGATATGCAGAAATCAAAATTGTGGGTGAAGAATTTAGGGAAATTCCCCTGAGACCTTAAAAACCAAAACGGTATTTTTTCTGACAAAATAGCTTTTTACGGGATAGCGCTTGAACAGATTCTTCAATTTTAATCAGATTTGGTAGTATGTAAGTGCACTAGTGACTGATTTAACACTTAAAACAAATAAAAAAGATTACCTAATGAAATACCCTAAAAACTAAGATTTTTTCCTCAAATCATGATAGTAACATGCATGGCATGGCGCCCCGACATCTACCAGAAAAATTAATGGAATGGCAATAAGAAATTTGACATTTGTAAGAGATCATGGTCTAGATATGCAGAAACTATAATGTTGGGTAATGAATCTAGGGGAATTCTCCTTAGACGTTAAAAACCAAAACGTTTTTTTTCTAATAAATTATCTTTTTGGGGTATAGCGCTTCAACGGCTGCACTAATTTTGATCAGATTTGGTGAAATGTTGGACCATTAAACACTCTGAGTCAATTAATTAAAACAAAGAAAACATTTACTTAGGATAATTCCCTTAAAAACGAAAATATGTTCTTGAATTGTGATTGTGACAGGCATGCCATATCGCACTGACATCTCCAACAAGGAGTCGACAAAACTAAATAAAACTTTAAGAATTGTTACATAACATGACCCACATATGTAAAACAGAAACTTATTTACTAATCCCATAGGAATTCCCTGAAAGCATGAAATCGGGCTATTTTGGAAATTTAGCTTTTTTTTACCACCACGCTTGAAAACAAGCTTTAATTTTAAATATTTGTGGTGAAATGTTCAGAAATTTAAGACGTTTATTCTCAACTACACATGGAAAAGAAGTTCGGTCTAATAACTATGGGACCCATGCGTTTATGCTTGCAGAAACAAAGTACATACTCGGTATATAAAATACAAATTGTGGTTAGGGACCCTGTAGCATGAATATATGGCATACGACATGTGTTTTACAAATAGTGATGGTTAAACACGTGGTTGACACTCTCTAGTTTTTTTTCGTTTTTTTTTCGTTTTTTTTTCTTTTTTTTTCGTCAAACGCTTGACAGGCATGGCTTGTGGCTCCGACATCTACCAGAAAGAATATTGAAATCGCAATGAAACTTGGTCATTGGTTAGACCACATGGTCTAGATGAGCAGAAACCAAAATTTTGGGTAATATAATCAGGGGAATTCCCCTGGGAGGTGAAAAACCAAAACGGTATTTTTTCAAAATTTTTAGCTTTTTTGGGCATAGCGCATGAACGGCTGCTCCAATTTTAATCAGATTTGGTGGTTTTTTGGGTAATATACTTTTGGGTAATGAATCCAGGGGAATTCAAATGAGACGTAAAAAACCAAAACGTTTTTCTAATAAATTATCTTTTTGGGGCAAAGCGCTTGAACGGCTGCTCTAATTTTGATCAGATTTGGTGAAATGTTAGACCATTGAACACTCTGAGTCAATTTAATAAAAGAAAGAAAACATTTACTTAGGGTAATTCCCTACGACGAAAATACGATATTCCCTAAAAACGAAAATACGATCTTGAATTATGACTGTGACAGACATGCCATATCGCACTGACATATCCAACAAGGAGTCGACAAATCGGAATAAAACTCCGATTCACATGACCCACATTGTAAAACTGAAAATTATCTACTAAACCCAGGGGAATTCCCAAAAACCATGAAATCAGGGTATTTTGAAAATTTAGCTTTGTTTTACCACCACGTTTGAAAAGAAGCTTTAATTTAAAACAGTTCTGGTTAAATGTTCGTATATTTAAGACGTTTATTCTTTTCTCAACTACACATGGAAAAGAAGTTTGGTCTGATAACTACGGGACCCATGCGTTTATGCTTGCAGAAACAAAGTAGCCTACATACTCAGTGTATAAAATACAAATTGTGGTTAGGGACCCTGTAGCATGAATATATTGCATACGACATGTGTTTTACAAATAGTGGTGGTTAAACACGTGTTTGACACTCTCCAGTAACAACTAATTCCATCGATATTGATTAACCCGACAGTAGGCGCGAGGTCATCTGACGATTATTCGTGTGTTATATTTCCTATTCAGAGGGGATAAACATAAAAAACCCAATCCATTGACAATTTTTAGCTATGATTTTTAATCTGCGACGCAATTTGTCCAGTCATTTGTGTCAATAGGGTGCCAATGGTATGAGGTGGAACAATGTCTATTCTCGTCACAATTGTCTATTTTCTTTGTACTGTTAAACAACCTGTACTGCAAGTCTGTTTGACCACATTTGTGATCTCATAAAACGGAGTGTTTCGTCACATAATGCACATATTTTAAAGGCCTTGTATGCATCTGTAAGCAATTTCGCTTTTAATAGTGTAAATAATGCGTTTCCCTTTGCCACTTC
>CH003233.1:0-20075 GCA_000149265.1 Ciona savignyi | reverse complement strand
TGGCGGATTTCTATTATCACACTACATGCAACAGGTCTTCGATAAACGAAATAGTGATAGTGCATAGGTAGAATTGTGGAGAATTAGGAGATTTTATACTTGGTTGGTGCCTATATGTCTTGCACAAAATCTGGCCTGAACTTTGCCAGCTATTTACACTGACAATCTGAACTCTGTCTCGGACGGTTTCTATATTGTAGTTTATAAACTGATACATTGAAATACATACAGTTAAACTGCTTGATTAGGAATGCTCCAAGCAGGCGTCTACTTAGGTCCGCATTCCAGAACGCGTTTCTGGTAATGGTTTAAAGCATAAAATATGTCTACCGCATTAAAGCTTATGGTATACGGCTATACGGTAAGATGATTAGATGGAAAATATCGGTGAGGATATTGAAGCTGCTTGAAGACCAGTAGAAAATTTGTCAGGCCAAGAGGACATGACTGACAGGCCAGAGGAAACAGGTACAGCAGTGCATGCATTAAGGGCTCACTCCAACAATTTTAACAAAACTTAATATAATGCGCAAAAAGATATTACATAAGCCGCGAATTTACTATACAGAGTATAGGTAAAGGCATAGAGTAAATTTTGTGGGAATTTGCAAATGATTAATCGCTCTGTATGGATAGTGAAATAGGTAGGCCTACAAGCGTACCAGAAAAGTCGTGGACAACTATTTTTAACCCATCAAATAGCTTTGTGGGTTTGTTGGTCGTATATCAGTCGAACATTTGTAAGATCGAAACTTGTCACCAGCTAATCGACTGTGTCCCTGGCAAGGCACGTCTAGATAATTTTCATCTATTAAACCATGGGAATGCATTATCAGACGATAACCGCTTTAATAAATCATATTACTTCATATTTCTATCTACCAAAAACTTTCCCTATCGGTTTAACGCAGGTATTATAGTGTATGGTCTAAGTGTAAGATGTTTCTACTGTTTTAGCTTAATCCACTGAATTCTTACGACGTCCAGTAAATGCCTTAATTGCACAACCGATGTACCAGTGCCTGTTCTGTACCAATCGACTTTAGTCATCTTGCAACCAAGATTGATGTCCGACCTTTTAGTCTGGCGGTTTAGTGTGGCGTATTTCAGCCGAAGGTTTGCAGATTTGAAACTCTTTGCTATCTAGTCGGTCGTGTCCCGTGTCTTTGTTTTACAAAACTAACTGCTATTGCTTATGCATTATGTTAAATAAAAACTCATCCCATTTTAGAAAATAAACCTCTTAAAATGGTCATCGAGGTAACTGTTAATGGTCGTCGCAAAGCACTGATAGATTTTGCGAAATTTCTTGTGTCGGTTTTTCTCATATTTGCCGGATACAGTGCCTTACTGTGCCTCCAAACCAGTATCAACATAGAAGGGGGTGTCGGTAAGATTTGGTATAGCTATAAGTAGGCCTATAACTCTAAATATAACTATTTAACACATGCATGTTACACGATTCTCTTTTTTAAGTTAGGTACTGTTAGTTGAACCCCATTCTAAAATGTATAAACAATCTAAAATCGAATATTAAATCTTAAACAATATTTTAACACATTGCTTAAACTTGGCAGAACAATACTGAACTGGTATGATTTAAAAACAACTTTCGTAGGTGCCGCTTCTACCACGGCAGGGTATTGCACCTCCGCAATTTTTGGAGTGGTCGTTACCCCGGTATTGCTTCGAAAATTTGAATCGAAATACGTTTACTTGGCTAGTTCTATAACATACCTCGTATACATAGCAGCCAACTACTATCCAGGTATGGGATTGCTGATAGGTTACTCGCGTGTGTTCTAAGAAAATTGTGTTTTTCCAAACTCATTTAATTTATAATTTGATGGGCCGATTAACTCGTATTGATAGAATAGGGTAGAATATTCATGTATATATGCCCGTAAATGGGAAAACCAAATGGGTTAACACACGGGCAATCGACAGATCACCTCGCGCCTACTGCCGGGATACCGGAGCTATCGCGGTGTGTAGTTATAATTCAGACGTTCCTTCAATTTAGTAGTACCCATTATTTTGCTGGGTTCAGCGAAAGTTCGTTAAGTGCCTTACCCAAGTACACAACCGATTAGCTAGCGACCAGTTTCGTGTCAGAAACCCGTCGGTTAAAAAAAAACGGTGCACTACATTTTTGTTTTTTAAATGGGCTTAGTTTCGAACTGATAATGAGTTCATTGCTAAGACCGTTTTTTTATATGTAAGTCGGTATGTATATCGGTCGTGCGGCCGAATGGTTACAGCGACCGTTACTTATTATGAGTTCGAAACTAAGCCCGTTAAAAAATAAAAAAAATAATTAACATAAAGATTTTTTTGGATGTTTTTTTTTCCGGGATGGGACAACCTACGGGACATTGCAATAGTAACCATACAATTTTGTATTATTTCAGTGGATTACATTCTCATTCCTGCTGGAGTAATAGTAGGAATTGGTGAAGCGACAGTATGGCCTGTTATGCTGATGTACGTCGTGCATTACGCAAAGCGATTTTCAAAGTCTAAGTCGAAGGATCCGGTGGTCGTCGTTTCGGAGTTTACCGGTTACTTCTTTTGTTGTTTTCAATTTTGCCAAGTGAGTGTTTAATGAATTAACCCAACAGACGCACCATTAACGTGTATACAATTGTGTACAAATAGTTAAAGGCGAGAAATAAGTAGTCTGGTCCATGCTTTCGGGCCACACCTTCTCCTAAAGCCGACTCCCCCACAGTACTGGTCGCGCTTTACCGCACACTTTTCTTCAGGGCTTTATATCGTTTGGCCTTAATTAAATTTGGATTTGTTCTTTTGCCTAGGTTTGGCGGCCGCGTCCGCTATATTTATTACATTATATCCTTTTTTAAAGACGTGTTTTAACGACTGTTCGTTTTGCCGTCTTTTCCCGTTCCTGTGTCGAGATTATATTCGTTTGCCATTTTTAAAAAACTGGGGCAAAAAATGAATCAACTAAACTTAACTACCAAATACTTTGCTGGGTGAGTTTGCTGCCTTTTAGCCAAATAATTATTGGTTCGAAACGGGCCGTCAGCATATGGTTCTATGTATGGACAAAGCACTTAGCGGACGTTGGTTTAATTTCGGTAGATTAATATGTTTTACCACAGTAAAAGGAACGTCTCAATCATACACAACACACTTTAGTTTATATTATAAGAAAGGATAATTCTTCATTCCGATTTTCTAAATTAAGTAGGCTTGATTAGTGCTAGAATTGAATAGTCGATGGGCATATAGCATTAAAGTAAATAATTTTTTGGGGTGTCAAAGTCATTCTTAGCACTTGAATGCCAGTTTGTATCAATCAAAACACTTTCTTTATTATTTTGACTGTGCGTTTATAAAATTTAATCTTCTTTTCGAATCGTTACATACTTTTATCATACATCATTCACAATAAAAAAATTGGCATATTTTAACTTTCACAATATCTAATCACTAAATGTTCAATTTCCAGACGTTTGGCAACCTGCTGAGCTATGCCATACTGTACGCTGGTAAAACTGTCACCGATAACGAAGGAAATGACATCAACTACACTGCAACCGTAGACCTTTCAGTTTGTGGCGCCAACGACTGCCAATACCCCAATGTGACCAATTCCAATTTGAACCAATACGTACCGCAGTCGGATACGATATTGTACATTATGATCGGGGTAATGGGGTTACTAGTCCTTGTTGGAATTTTGCTGGTAGGAGTTTTTATCGAAAAAATTAAAGGAGTTGCTAATCCTTTATTGAGTTTGAAGCGTGGCACTAGTTTTTCAAGATTTGTGACAGATTTTCAGGGAAATGTTCTTGAAACCGCTTCAAATGAATCAGAGGTAAGACATATTTTTGTTATTGCAAACAAGATAGGCATTTGTCGACTTCTGAGATAAGCGAACGTGTACAATTGTGACATTACAATTGTTCAGAATATAAGATAGAGTGATTTGCTTGAATAAAATTGTGCTTTTATTCAAAATTGACCTAATTAACAAGAAACACACCTAAAACGCTCCAGAAAGAAAAAGAATAAAAATAAATATTTATCCTAACTCATTATTTCAGAGTGCAATAGAATTTACAAAGAAAACTGTCCTGGCTACTGTTAAGCATATGATCAATCCGAAGCAGTTATTGATCACACCATTTGCATTGTACAGTGGATTGTATATGACCTTTATGTTTTCCGAATTGCCGAGAGCGTACGCTTCTTGCATGCTAGGGGTCGCACAGGTATGGTGGTTGAAAATGTTTTCAGTTTTATTTTTGTTGATTTTGGGTGAAATACTTGTTTCAGTTGGTGTATGGTCATCTGGCCAAATGGTTAAGGCGTCCGATACATATAACGACCAATATTTAACGGTTCGAGTCACGAGCCTATCATGGGGCCGAAATTTACCTCGGTAAAAAATTAAACATGTTTAAATTGGGTGGGTTTTCCATAGAGAAGCTGTGTAACTTGAATTCCCATTCTGTAAGAATATGCCGCCTGTACATGAGTTAGCTCATGTGAATGTCATAAGTTAACCAAATGTAATTGTGCATAAACGTGGACCACATACCAGGATATAAATACATAAGCAACATATTCTTCCAGATTAGGCTTCATCATTAAATCATTTTATACCAACAATCAATGACTATAAATGACTCAGTATCTTTTTTTCCTCAGGTTGGCTTATGTTTGGCCATTAGTTTTACCTGCGATGCGCTATCCTCATACCTGTGCTGCAAGTTAGTCAGTGTAATCGGTCGAACGATTCCGTTTCTAGTCATTTTACTTCTCGACATCGGAACCTATATATTTCTTCTATTCTGGGTTCCCACCCCCTCCACTACTTGGCTGGTTTATGTTATTTTTGTTGTGATCGGATGCATAGACGGCGTTTGGCAACCACAGATAAGCAGTAAGTGGATTTCGATTTTGTAAATATGTGTTCAGTAGAACGTAGAATAGGTCACTTTTTTATTTTCCCTAGGTCTAAAAATGCATTGTAAAAATCCCCATATTCCTTGTAATAGAGTGTTTATATAAAATAGAGTGTTTTATAGAGTGTTTTATATCGTCCGGCCCGATGGTCTAGCGGTTAAGTGCGTCGCCTTTCAATCGAAAGGTTGCAGTTGTGAAACTGGTCGCTAGCTAGACGGTTGTGTCCTTGGGCAATGCACTTTACGGACATTGCCTGAACCCAGCGGATTAATGGGTTCTACCAAATTGAAGGAACGTGTCTATCATATACAACACACTGCAATAGCTCCGGTAACCCGACGATGGGCGCGAGGTAATCTGACGATTGCCCGTGTGATAACCCCTTAGGTTTTCCCATTCACGGGGATAAACATGAATATCCTATCCTATATCCCTTAAATGTAGTTTTTGTATTTGTTTTTGTAACTCATCCATCGGGTTCAAGCAGTGTTCTTGAAGTGCTTTGCTTAAGGACACGACTGAGTATTTCGCCTTTCACAACGCTTTATCTTAAAGTACCATACTACCACCTAAGATATAGTGTTTAGCTCCTGTTCTTCAATTACTTTAGTTATCCACGGTCAGCACTTCCCGGAAAATCAGGACATCGCATTTGTGGTATGGAATTTTTGGAGTTCGGTTGGCATTGCTATCCAGTTCGGTTGGAGCACTAGTCTATGCGTTTACGTGAAGATTTACATTCAGATCGGACTTCTGTGCTTTTCAATGCTTTGCTATGGTAAGTTAAAAATGTTATATATGAGCCAACATATTGGCTTTGTTCGTATTTCTTTTTTTCAAAACGCTTGGCAGACCAAAATATTAGTGTTGATTAAAAATTAGTTAAATACATTTTGTTAAACACTATTTAGGCCTATATATTGACGGCATCATTAGTCTTTGCAAAACAATTAAACTTAATTCAAACTACAGCAAACAAAAACCTAATGCCATGGTAAGTAATATGACTACTAAGCTGACATGTATGGGAGCTAATTTAAGTACTGTAATAAAAGCTTTGGGGGAAATAGTTGATGTAATTTTTAACGTGTTTCGTTATTTGGCAGAATGCTCATAGACAAAACACAATTCTCCATAGCTTTAACCAAACAAATTTTAACCTATGCTGATGATTTTATTGTTAAAATTTTTAAAGATGTAACAAAAAATACAAATAAAATAAACCAGTATTACCTTGCTAATATCGGCTGAGTTTAGTACCACAGTACATATTCAAATTAACCCACATGTTTTTAGGTATAGCCGAGCATCGATTTCAAAGAGAATCAAAGATTAAGAACAAAAGAAAAGATGTTGAAATAAAACTCTAACTCTTTTATGTACATTCTCTCTCGTTAATATATTAGTTTCTTTTCGTTTATATTCTCATTGTCACTCAACGAAAAATGCAATAAGATAAATGATTTGCCACATTACAAAGTTTTTTATAACCGCCATGTCAAAGTTTTCCAAAGTGGTAATTAGCTAGTCGATTATGTACTTAAACAAGGCAATCAATTGAAGACTCGGGTTAAAGTTTCCCGAGTGTAGGGCTATTATGTCGTTTTGGTGAGATTACGTCCGACCGCTTAGTCTGGCGGTTTAGGGCGACGCCTATTAGCCGAAGGGTTGTTGATTCGAAATTGGCCCCTAGTTAGTAGGTTGTGTCCTTGGGCAAAGGCACTTAGCGGCCCTTGCCTGAACCAAGCGGAATAATGGTTTCAACCAAATTAAATAAACGTCTGAATCATACACATCACACTGCCATATAGCTCCGGTAACCCGACGGTGGGCGCGAGGTAATCTGACGATTAATCGTGTGTTAATCCCCTTGGTTTCCCATTTACCGGCATAAACACAAATAACGTATCCTATCACATACACGCATCCTAGCCCCTACAATTTTCTTTTTTATAGCACAGCAGAAAACGATTACTACATAAAGATTAATTTTAATATAAAGTTTAACAGGTTTCGCCCAACTGAAAATAGTACTACACATGTTATTGTTGCAAGTTAAATTTATTGAGTTCAATTGTAGTAGCATGTATCATAGGACCGATGAAGAATACATCATAAGACCTGGGTTAAAAAGTTGGGTCATATTCATAGACAAGACTTGATAGCATAGGCACATGTGTTTTAGAAAAGAAAAGAAAAGGCGTAATGAGCGATATTACACTAGAAATCGTTAAACTACCTAGGGCACAATTATGTGTTTTTCCAAGTAATATCCAAGTGGACCCCCAATTCTAATACGGTTAGAAGCAGAATGTGCTAGTTTATACATCAGCGTATTTTATTTATGAATGCAGATCATTTTGACAAAAGAAGCAAAGACAGTAAAGATAAAGTTGTTTATCAAGCACTCGCTAATTTAGAAAAAAAACATTGCACAGATAGGTCTTCGTTTAAAATGTCGTTTATACTTGTTCACAGATTAATTTATAGATTTAACTTTAAATTTATTACCTTCTAAAATAATCTTATATTTTCATTGAGAGGGTTTTGAGTAGAAGTGTTACAACTGAATTTGTGCAATCCCCAGCCTAACACATTTTGTCTTTTTCCGTTAAGTATTATAACATTTTTCGGAAAGCCGTTTTTTTATGCCACAATATGTCAAGAACTTATAATTATCGTTAGAACTTATAATTAATTACCTGTGTTTATTGTCGAGATGTTATTGTGAAGCACTATAATCTGGTTTATCATTGTTCTTTGATTCATCAACTAAAATATATGTTGAATAACAAATAAGAGAATGTGTCAATGGGTTGCTGGTTTTAATAAAAAAACATTATCGGTGATTATATAGAGCAGTGGTTCTTAAACTGGCTTCGATCGAACCCCAGGGGTTCGATAAGTCAGTATCAGGGGTTCAGTGAAGATTAGGATAAGTATACCTACGCTATGTGTATAGCAATCACAATGTCATCTACTTCAGTGCTTCTCAACCAGGGGACCGTTTTCTTTCTTTGAATAATAAGATCTTATGTGCAACAGATGCATAGTTCACTTTGGGCTCAAGTTTTTTTAACAGATATATTTTACATTTCAACGAAGGGTTCGGTGAATGTCCGCATAAAACTTGCGGGGTTCGGTACCTCCAACAAGTTTAAGAACCACTGATGTAGAGGATGAGGAACACAAGTTACCTTTTTGTGACTCGTCCATTATAAACCATGGGGCTCGTCGGCGCCGTCGTCTTAAATCATAGCTGAGAGAAATAGGCGTATTCAAGTAGCTTGCTAAGCTTAATCGTCTACGTCTATCCTCAACCGTCGTACCATGACGGATATCAACCACGATTAACAAAAACAAAAGGACCAAACGTACCTTATTCATCTAAAAAAAATTACGTTGATCACACCAACAGAAAGTGCAACACAACGTTTAGTCCGGCTGATAAGGGTGCTAGTTCAAAACTGGAAATACCTCAGTCGGTTGTATCCATGGGCAAGGCACTTAACGGATAATACCAGGACCCAGTAGAATAACGGGTTAGAAAAATAAATAAATCTAACGATTGTCCGTTGTAACCCTTGGTTTTCTCATTCACCTGAATAAACATCAATATTTATCCTATCCTTGTCGACGATTCCAACAAAAATAGATTTCTTTAACCGATAAAGGGTATTTATAATGAGGTCCTTTTTCCTTTTCTTTGACGCTTCTTACTAAAACACATCTTTGTTCGCAGAAACTCCGATCAAGTTGAGTAAGCAGAAACATCGACCAAGCGTATGTCTCAAGATTGGCTCTTAACTATCCTAATCCTTTAAACAAAGTATACTTTACTGTTTATTTAATTAAATAACCGCTCTTATTTAGTTAAAACAAAGAAATAATTATAAGTCATAACGCTTGATTATGTCACTCGCGGAAAGACCTTACTTTATATTTGTCAAATTCATAGTTTTGATTCCATTGGAAATTGTGTGGTATACTGTTTTGTGTGACTGAATCAAACACACAAAGTATTTTAAAGTGTATTACGTGGTAAGCGGTCTATAATCTTGTGCAAGAAACTTTGACATTGATAGAAACCAGGAAATAATTATTGGTTAATATAAAACCGTAGAAATCTCTTTTCTGTCATACAGAATACACTGAAATATCTACGTTAACCACCTACCAGTTGGCACACAGGTTTAGGCAAAGGCAATAGTCAGAGAAATGATGCTAATTTATGGAAAAATCAGTTTACACTCGCTTTGAAGCTTTTAATTTGTCAACATAGTGTCACTTATTAGATGAGCTCAGCGTTTCGGCCATTACTGCGATCGCGTGTGTGTTATAAGCAGCTCCATTTACATTAAGTAAGCAGAATAAGTCACGTAATCAACAATACAGTGGGGTTCCAGCTCTTAAAGTTCGCTAACTCAATGGAAAACTACGACTGTTTTACAGTAACCAACAATTATATTCGTGGGTTGAGGCAATGTCTAAGTGACGCCAGTGACCAAAGTCTGATCTTTGATTGGTAGCTGGTTTATTTCTATAAATTGCTGGCAGTTACAGTTTACTGCCTCCTGTTCTAGTTTTCTTGTTCTGTCTTCACTTCTATGATTTATGATATAAATTGCTAAGACTTATTATTCTAAAGTCATGTAAATACGAGACCTGTATACCTCAGCATTCAGCTTAGATCCAGGACCGTGTAGGCCTGAATGAGCGCGCTTAACATAAGCTGTCACGCGCGTACATTGGTTCAGTTAGGCTATATGACAAGTGTTATGCTAAGTCTCCATAAAAAAACGAAAATACAACGCTCCTGCAGGCGCTTCTGTTACTAATTCACCTCTAAACTGGCACATGATTGTGTACAATGCATATAGGCACGAAATCTCAACAACGTCAATGACGTAATACGGGAAATCCCCTAACATAAAATGAAATGCATATTTGCTCATAACTCTTTAACAAAAAAATATTGGAAAAAACTGATTTGATTTTTGAAATCAGCGTCTTTTTTTTCATTTATTAAGATATTCTTAAAATCGACTTCAGTTCCCCTTTAAACACGTGGTTGACACTCTCTAGTTCTTCATTGTAATCGCTGATGCAGTTAGAGTCAATTACCGAGATGCAACAAATTAAATATGTCTTATCATTATTAAAAACCAAATTCATTTAAGTAAAACTTGACGACAGAAGAATTTGTAAACATAAATTTGAGCGCCACCTCTATTTGGACACCACCTCTTGATTAAGTTTTCACAATCTAGCTGCCTAGCAGTTATACCAGCCATTTAAAAGATACCAACCAACATACCGGTAGTAACAATGCAGTATCACGTCACGATTAGCAGCAATAATGCGGTAAGCAAACAATTAGAATTGAATAAAGGAAAGATTAATTAATAGCAGTCTCCCTTGTGCCTTCTAAACCGGCTATGACCAAACAGAAGAAAGAATTTTACTTTTACTGGTATATTTGAACGAACTTACGCCCGTGTAACGCATATTTTTTTCTTTTCATTAATAATTTTCATTTAAAATTCTGGCCAGCTAGTCGACAATTAGAGCATCAACCTCTTATTGAACGTCACCACTTTTAAGGAAGAGTTAAAAAATAGAGCGCCATTGCGATGAAATAGAGGTTTTACGGTATACTTTGTAAAAAATGATTGTAATACACGCCATTTTGACTATCCTGCTTATTTTTTTCTGTTGTTAATATGAGAGATTATTTACAAGTTAAATTGTTTAAGGTATTTTATGTGTTTTATTTTATTTTTTATGAGGTTATTATATTCTCCAATTTTATATTGTTTACGTTTTAATCGTCGTATAGTTATGGGTGAATATCTGAAATTACAAATATTCTCTCAAAATAAACTTCATGAGGGCAGAAACATTTTATTTTATGATGGTGCCTGAGCAAGAGATAAAGTTGGAAGCTGAGTTGTTGGACCAAAATTACTAGATTTTGTTGGGCAAGACTAAAGGTAAGAAGTAAGGTTGACAGAAGGAAAACTGCTCACTAAAATGTAATTGTTTAGGATAAGCGTATGGCTGAGGTGCAGTTAGGGACCAATGGCATTTCGCCCAAGATTTCTGCTTGTTTTGGCGCCGTTACTAAAAAGTTAAAAAGTGCTAAATTACCGGTACTTATTCGAGTTTTTTTAAACTTATGCTTGTGTGGTGGTTTCACATACGTTTATTTATGTCTATATTTTTATACATTAAACGTGTAATTCAACATTTTTATTTTAAAAAGACTTAACTTTGTTTGGCAGGACGCTTTGATATTTTACCTTTAAAGACAGTAATTTATTTTTCTTCGGTAGCTTTTTTTATTTCAAAGAATCCTGGTTAAAAAATTTGTGACATAGGATATGGTAAAAACTTTCCAACAAGCATTAAAGTCTCACAACGTACTTTATTCGACACAGATCTAGAAAAACATATAGACTTGTAGTTTGATAATACCATTCCGTTGACGAACAAAGTAATTCATCAAAAGTTATGGCGGATGGTGAAGAAAAACATGGTGACATGGCGTCGGTAGGTGCTGTTTGTTCTTCTAAATGAAGAACTTATTTCTATTCCGATTTTTCTTTGTCACTTTGTATATACTAAGATTATGACTATATAGAACTAGAGTTATTCTGTTGTTTCTTTTAAGTCCAATTGTTTATTTTTCTGTAATAATACTGAAAACCGGTAACCGGTAATAAAAATGCTCAATGCCTTGGCAGACTGAGAACTTTGTCCAGTACACCTTAAAGATAACTTTGTTTATAGTCTCTTTCGTAACTTGTGTGCATAAAACTAGGACAAACTTCTCAGTCTGGAGTTCAGATTGAATTATAGAATCAGGTAATCCAGTTTGCAGAGTTGGCTTCATGTAGCAAAAGGAACATTAAATATTTAATTTTTGTTGACATTTTTGACACATTTTAATGTAAACAGTTAAGATTACATTAAAATACTCTGCAAATTGGTTAATAGTGTACACAAAATTTAGTTTAGTATGTGGGGACTCTACCAGAGGTTATGAATTCTTGTCTGGCCAGTGCTATGTATTAGCGTAGTATACTGTATATATCGAATCACTTTCAACTGCCGTGGTAACTGATATTGTGTGAAACAATTGAAAACCCCAGCTTATGACGTCCCCTCTCTCGTCGGTCAGCACGAACGACCCAGACATCCATCACCGGGTGTCGCTGTGGCGCACATCTTGACTGCGCGCGCAGGGTTCGCAGTGCCAAGTACACCACTGCAAAATCGAAGGAAAAAGACTTTCGGTTTTTATGCACCGGACTAAACTTAAAATAACAGAATGTAGAAAAAATTGGGTGCATATAAAACTGATATGGTAAGAAATAACAAAAAAGGCCGATTTCTTAACAAGCTTCTTCGTCTGTTCTCTATTTTTTATCTTTAAAAACAAACCTAGCTGACTGGTTTAATTGCTAACAGATACTTCTTTCGAATTGTTTAAAATATAACACAGTACCAGTACATTGTTGCTCATATTTTTTGTGTTTTATTTTCATGTTGGTCAGCAGAAAGGAGCTTCAAATGGCAAAGAAAGGGCAGAGGTAGTTAATGTTAATTTCTAAAAATTGCAACACTGTTTCCCTTATTTGGTCATTTGTAATTAGTGATGTCATTGCCCCTTGTGATTTCCCATTTCGTAATTAAGAATTGGATTTAATTAGTAAATAAATTTAATTTGTTTATTAGATTATTCGACAATAATTTTAAATTCTACAATTTCGACACAAAAAAAGCAAAATTTTAAAAAGATTTCTTGTGTGTTTAAAAATATATTATTCATACGTAACAGTAAATGTTACATTATTTTTTTTAATCATGTGAAACAAACTTAACAAGGTTTTTTTTTCATGCCAAATGCCCGAAAATTAAATATTTGCATTTACAGGAGATTAATTTCTATTTTGTATTTTCCCAATTTTAAAATATTTACTGACATGTTTAAGCTACAGCATTTTATCCTCCCCCATTTAAAAAAAAAACTGTGCTACTCTTTTTTAATGTAATAAAGGACGAAAAATAAACTAAACTTACAAAAATCATTCAATAGAGCTCAGCGAGTGAAGAAAGTAAATCGGAAACCACGGAAACTAACAAAGTAAAGAAGGTTAAGAGAGAAAACTTAAGAAAGTAAATTACTTTTTCTTATCTGTTTTTTAATTGAAAATGTGTTTTTAAAAGTTTGCTTTAAAGGTTGTTTTACTACTGGAAGTGCAAAGAATAATAAGTAATGTATACTAAGGGTTCATTTGCGCGATTTAATTAAAAATTGTAGCTTTTTAAGTTCTGGTATCACAGGTAATTATTTGCGAGTTATTTTAACTAAAACAATTTTAGTAATTTTACATTGGATGACATGGGTGTTGAAATATAAAAGACATGCATCCATTATTGCCTGTACTTCACTTAAAAAATGTCGCGCTCACTAATGATGTCATTATCGCCTGTGTTTACACATAGAACCCCCATGTCTGCTTAACATTTTGTATTGAATATTTAACCTTAATAGAGGCAAACTTGGATATATTTACTGTTTGTTGGGCAACGCTAAAAGGAGGGAAAACGAGAAGGAGGGAAATAGGAAAACTGCTCACACTAATCTCAACCCCAACCCTAACCCTAACTCTAACCCCATATTTAAAACTAACCCTAATCTTTATTTTAGCATGCAGTTACCCTCCTTCCCGCTTACCCTCCTTTTAGGTTTCTCCCTGTTTGTTGTGTGTAATATGGAAGAAAAATAAAATAAAATATTTTTTTTCATTATAGGTTTTAGAATTTTATTAAAATAATAAAATCCTGTTTACAAAGCATGTTTATACAGTGTAACTTGCTTGTTTAATTGCTTTCTATGCTTAATATATAAAAACGTACTGATGTTGATTGGGGAAGGGAGTGTTAACATTAGACCACAAGTGTTAATCTAGCATTGTTACGATGCTTTTTATTAACAATTTAAATACTTTTTTATTAATTTTTTTGAATTGTTTTTTTCTCCGAGTCGGCAAATTGGCCATAATGGTCCATCATGGCCAAAAATTCACGGGGCTATGCATGCATGTCGTGCGAGTAAAAATTTACTCTTGCAAATAAAAAAAACAAATCATTAAAGTAGGGATGCACGATATAGAATTTCGAATCTTTGAGATTCGAATCTCTAGGGATTCGAATCTTTACAAGCAATTTAATAAGAATAGTTAGGATTCGAAATTAAAAACTTAAAATATTGGCTGCGATCCATCGCGCCACAACACGCGTGATGCCGATTATGCAGACGTCAGCGTATCGTTTCAGCAAGCGTGCGACAGTGGATAACTATGATAAGAAACTTTTGGTAAATCGTCATTGAAGTAAATTCGCAATCTCAAAATTGTAAAATGGCTTCTTCATTCGTATGTAATACCCGTAATGCGTTTCTCCATACCGAAAGTGCATCTATTGTGCGAAGGCGTCCAAACATTTTCTAAAGCGGTAGCTCGATAATACAACTTGCATCAAAGCACAACAACATTATCTTATCAGTAGTCCCATACACGTGCATCGTGGACAGACGCGCTTAAAACGAAAGCACGCACAAAGAAAGTAGGTCACGTTCGCCAGGCTGTAATCACGTGGTTTATCGCACCTTTAAATATGACGCAATTATTCCAAAGGCGGAAGAGTTATTTACAGACTAAACACGTTAGTATTTGCAATATATATTTCACTTAAACAACTATGTTTTGAATTAACACAATGAATGATATCCTATGTGTTCAATTATTTAGTTAGGTGATTTTGCAATGATTAATTTATTACACTTTTACCTAGGTATAACTGTGTTAAATAGTAAATTAATGTTTAATTGTGCAAGGGCATTAATAGCTAGTCTTGATACCAAACTGGGGAAATAAAAATTGTCTGGTGTTTGGGAGCATTTTTTCTCAGCCATTCATTTCAACAACAACCTACTAGACTATTATCCTCCCTCATGGCAGATAGTGTTTAGAGATGTTACATATGATTTAAAAAATATGTAATGGTAAAATATTGTTTGACTGCATAAATTGCTCTCATCACAGTTTAAAAGCATATGGCTAATTCACTATAAATGAGAAATTATATGCACAGCATAGAAAATTTAAATACATGGTAAAACATTCTAGAATAGGATTCGAAATTCTAGATTCGAAATATATTATTCTAGAATATTCTAGAATACCTAACTATCCTATATTGTGCATCCCTACATTAAAGATTTACTTCCATTACTGTAAAATATTCACTCGTGTCAGCTTACACGCGCAAGTGAATTCTTACTCGCATGAAATTTGATGGATTTTTGGCCTTGGTCTACAAAGCACTGTCACAGTGCTACAGCCTATTCCAAGCACCGCCAAATAAAAACAAATTAAATTGAACGAATCCTCCTGTCACAGAAGAAGCAAGTCGGATGATGGCAGTTCCAGCTCATCAAGTTCCTCTTCAGATGAGGAGGTGAAAACAAGGAAGAAGAAACAAAGGAGACAAAGATCACGGTAATGATTTCATGCGGCTACCGTTTCGTAAATTGTAAATTAACAAGTTTTGTCTTTAAAAATTAGTACTGTTCTAAACACAACACAAATTCTAATCAGAATTAACTAATAGCTTAAAAACATGTACAATTTTCGTACCTGCTCATATACTAGAAATTTGGTAGCACATATGACATATATGTGGACTTATGAAAATAGTCATGCACTGTTCAAAATTTTGCTTTTTAAAATATGGTAATCCTATCATAGCATGCCATCGTTTATATTACTTCTTTGGCTAATTTGCCATCTTCTTTGATCAGTAATGTAAATCAAAACACAGCTCTCCACGAAAGAATCGTTCAAAAAAATCAGATAAAAAACGTGATGATCGCAGCAGTAGTGATGAGAGAAACGCCAAGAGCAAGAAGAATAAACGGTATCGTAACCGAAATGCCTGAAATTTTGTGTCACATTTTGTCTTTCAGTATACGTATAAACAGTTTTTCTTTTAATATTTTTTTACAATTTTAATAATACATCATTACCGAATTTGTTATTTCTTTAAAACATTCCTAAAATTCCGATATTAAACAAGATTATTGTCAAGATTAAGTGGGGAAATGGATTGTGAAATGATAAAAAACTTTAATTTAGTATTCTGTGTATAAAACAGTACACAGATGACAGTTTTAATATTGTAAAGATGGTCACTTGATCCTTAGTGAATGAATGCATGGAAATTGCTTGAATTTATTAATTTGAGTGCTAGTTGCATATGTATGCACTGCGTTGACCTTGTCCGTCAGACACAACGTTGGATTATGGGATTAAGGACATCACCAAGGCCGGGTTGAAATCAATAAAGGTCAACTCTGATCGATAAGCTTGGTAGATTAGTGCGTTGCCTGTCATTCAAAGGGTAGCAGATTCGATACTGGTCGCTAGTTAGTTGGTTGTGTCCTTGGGCAAGACACTTAGCGAACATTGCCTGACCTTGTGAAATGATTGGTTCTACTAAAATGAGGGTCTGATTCATACACAACACAATGTAATAGCTACAGTAACCAATGATGGGCATTAGGAAATCTGATAATAGCACCTTTGATAGCAACCGTTAGGTTTTTCCATTTCTACAAATTAACATGAATATCCTAATTATTCAAGCTGTTTTTTCACACAGGTCACCAGAAGTGGAGAAAAGTGAAAAGAAAGGGACTGAAAGGTTGGAACCAATAGTTAGCATAATAGTAATATAGGTTCCATTTCGGTTACAGCCAAGGGTGCAAACTGCACACAACTGTAAAAGTTATTTTCTAACTGTGAAATTTCTTTTGGGGGGAATTGGAAGTGAGGTAATTGATTAAAATCCCAAAAAACTTCTATTAACATGGCTAAACTTCGAATGAAAGTTGTTTAAAACAAAATTCTCCATCATATGATGGATATTTTAGTTTTATCATTTGATGATTGGGGATGGAACATCCATGTTTATCCTCGTGAATTGGAAAACATAGGGGCTAAAGGTAAACACATAAGCAAGCGTCAGATAACCTGGCGCCCACCGTCGGGTTACCGAAGCTATTGCAATGTGTTGTATATGATTCCCATGTTCCTTCAATATAGTAGAACCCATTAAACCGATGGGTTCGGGCAATGTCCATCAACTGCATTGCCCAAGGACAAAACCGACTAGTGAGCCACCAGTTTCAAACCTACAACTGCTCGTCAACTACACCATTAACCACTAGACTAACCTGTTGAACGATTGATGTAACCAAATCTGGAAAATACCTCTTCTTGGATATATTTACATTATATTAATGAACAAGAGAAAATAACATACAATAATATAGTCCAGAGTCTAACAAAGTCTGCATTAAATTTTCACAGTAACTAGTTTGTCTTTTTGGTATACACACGAATAGGTTGACCGATTTCTTCAGTAGGCAACTGATAAAAAAATATAAGTTAACCACAACTAATGCACGGCGCTAGGGTTTACATTTCTAACAGTCTTCCTTTTAACTCTAGGAATTCGGATAAGGAAGATGTGAACGGAAATTCGGATGCAGAAGAACAAAAAGAAGTTAAAATGCAGTGAGTGTCTTCTTTTTTCCTTTTAGTGTTAATCGTCTTGATATATTGATCAGGGCCAAATATCCATCAAATTTCGGGCGAGTAAGAGTTCACTCGTGTGGAATCTCACGCGATTAACCAGAGTAAACATGGCTCGCAACTAGGGCTTAATTTAAAAAACGGTTAACTGATGTAAAAATAATCGGTTAACCGTTAACCGATTTTCTTTAAACTACCATCAAATCGGCACCGTTTTTGGCAAAAAAAGTTCAGGCCGCCGTAAAGGGCAGCAAAGAAATAACGCGCGTGATTATCGGCATTATCGGGTCTTATTTATGCGTTACTTTATAGTTTTTAAACGTCACCTTAAGACACATAGTATAACTTTGATTGTAATGCGTAATATTGAGTTAAAAATCAAACAATCAACGTGTGAGTGGTTGCTTATATTACGTTGACAATCAAACAATCGACGTGTGAATGGTGCGTATATTACGTTGACAATCAAACAATCGACGTGTGAATGGTTGCTTATATTACGTAATAATGAAACAATCAAAGTGTGAATGGAGTTATGTATATTTGAAGATTATTAAAACGCAATTACGCCCAATTAAATGTGGGCGGTAACGTTAAAAAATGGTTAAACGGTTAAAATTTGACGTGACGGTTAACCATATTAATTTTTCGCAGCCCTACTCGCAACTGTAGATTGTATAACATAACAGCTTTTTAAATCGGGTATTAGAACAGTGTTACATTATTTTGCTGCTGTAAGTATTATAGACTCCAGTATTCAGACACGCCATGTGTATAATAAAAAGGTTATACTCCAATGAAATAAAAACGGTTGTGGTAAACGTTAATTTATTTTTTATACACAAGAGTAAATTCTTACTCGCATGGCGTGCATCACTCAAGTAATGACGCGAGATTACTCTCGTTACTCGCACGGATTTTTGGCCCTGATTAAATATAATTTAATTTGGCTGGTTGTCTCTTAGTAATACTCCTGGCCAACAGCGGAAAAAAGGGAGTGTGGGGGGATCAAAACCAGCTACTATTAAGTCGGTTGTGTCCTTTTGAAAGAGCGACATTACTTTATATTGACTAAAACCCTGTTTAAGTAAAACAGAGCAAAAGCTTTCAATGTCTTTGTTCTATGCAACTCACTGCAATAGCTCTGACTGCAATAACTACTTTAGCACTGGCTAATCTGACGATTGCCTAATCTTATTGTTTATTTTTCCTTCCCTTTATATAAACACGATTATATTATGGTCTACACACTGGTATATGGTTAGCCCTGTTCCTATTTGCTTTCAGAATTAGTTTTGCCTGATATTTAGTATGGCCCTGTCCTTATATTCAACATTTTAAGTTGATATAGAAAATCGGGCAGTAAACGGTCAATCAATGTTTACTGGTACTCTAAAAGCAAGTGGGTTACGTCCTGTTTGGGTCTATGATATTCCGGGTAATTACTAATTGAAATAAACCTTCCAGTCGCGAGCCGTCCGCCACCGAGTCACGTCTTATGAAACTTGCTGAAACAAAAATCGTGAAGGATAAATCTCGATCACGTTCTCGTGAAAGGAAACGTCGATCAAAGTCACGTGACAGAAAGAGAAGGTCGCGATCACGGGAGAAAAGGCGCAGATCACGTGATAAAAGGTCACGATCGCGTGATCGGCAATCTCGTGATAAATCATCTAGGTCCCGGGATAGAAAGTCCCGTTCAAGAGAGCGTAAAAGATCACGTGATAGAAAACAAAGATCAAGATCACGTGATAGGAAGCAAAGATCAAGATCACGAAGTAGAAAACGACGTTCAAGGTCACGTGATAGAAAACGACGTTCACGATCACGTGATAGAAAACGGCAATCACGGTCACGAGACAGAAAACGACGTTCAAGGTCACGAGACAGAAAACCCCGTTCACGATCACGTGACAGAAAACGCCGGTCAAGATCACGTGACAGAAAAAGAAGGTAAGAAGATTATGTAAAATTAATAATCCTCACTGGCAGTGACAAAGGTTTGTTGCATACAGCTGTTGAACTGTCCTTGTGAGACGTAATCACACCCTGGAATTTCCCCAACAAAGCAAAATAATGGAGTACCCTGTCAGTGCGTGAGAAAGATCACGATTGGTAGAACATTTAGATATGCTCTGTTGACACTTGTGGTCGTATGCAATTGCTTTTAAACAATAAGAGTTTATTTGTACAGTTCTAAAATTGCCTGTGAAATGAGCAAAACTGACATGTGAGAAGCAATTGCACTTTCAACGTTATATATCGATACTGGGGATGGTTGTGATACTGCACAATCACGCTACAAGTGTTAATTTTGTTGATCAGCCTATTTATTTATGGGAAGTGCAGAGAACGTTTAATCCTAGATGGGATTTGTAGTTATTTGAGGCAAAATTGCATCATAAGTTAGAAAAGGTGGAATTTCAAATTGGCCAAAAAAATAAAAGTATTATTCTACAAAACCAGAACAAT
>CH003234.1:178415-191475 GCA_000149265.1 Ciona savignyi | reverse complement strand
CCCCTACAACCCCCCGTCACCCACCTATCAGCCAGTACAACCCCCCACAACCCCCCTCACCCACCTATCAGCCAGTGCAACCCCCCACAACCCCCCTCACCCACCTATCAGCCAGTGCAACCCTCTACAACCCCCCTCACCCACCTATCAGCGAGTGCGATGAGAGTATGCAGTGCGCAGTGCAGAATGAAGACGTCCCCAGCAGCCAATAGATGGAGCATGGTTGTGTGAATTGATCGGTTGATCAACTCCTGATGGTTCTTCCTGTTCGTTGATAACTTGTGGAAGATCGCTGTGGATGGAAGGTTTCACCAGTCGTTCTACATGAACTCTGATATATATCTGATGACCTGATGGTGGACCTGAGGTAATCTAGCAACTGACCGTGCGTGATCATGAAACACAAGCGTGGGCAGGACCACAAGCTAAGATATCAAAACCAATCACAAACCGCTTCGGTTGTATCTTTGGGTACATACTCAATATCTGTGGTAACCCGACAGTGGGCAAAAGGTAAACAAACACACAAGCTCACATGCGAGGTGGGCGGTGAGGTCAATATCGAATGACTCGACAGCGCACACAAGGTAATTGTTGGTTTTGACGAGGAACATGTCGGTGTAGTATCCCATGTGGGGGTGGTGCATGAAGCTGTGTTGGAAGGATGAGTCTCTCATCAGCATCCGCAGTGTGATGACCATGTTCAGCTTGATCTCTTCACTGGATGGCCTGCGGGGGTGGGGGGGTCGGTGATTCATTATAAACTTACATGAACTGTGATTCATTAAAAACTTACATGACAGGCAATCTTTGTGACATAATAATGCTGAACAATTGTTTGAATAAATCTTTATGTTCCCGCTGAGTGAACTTGCGATCGTTCTTGTAGTGTTCGCTGAACCATTCCAGCAAGTCACATGACCTGCAATTAACTTAGTTTAATATGTGGTCAGCTGATGATGTCATTGCATGGTGATGTCATTACATAGTGATGTCATATCATAGTTATGTCATTACATAGTGATGTCATTACACCACAATAACATATAATAGATTGAACAACCAAACCATCCTCTCCACACGAACCCACCTTCTACACTTGGATTCCAAATCATTTGGCTTCTCATCCTGCATGATGTTTTAGTTGTTAATATTATGTTGGTTATGTTGGTTTTTAATTAAAAAGTTGAAGAATTGAAAACTTCAAGTGTGTTGAAGATACACTTCTTGAGTTGTGGGGGAAGTGCTAGCGTGGATAAGATATTCATGTTATCCCCTTGAATGGGAAAACTAAGGGGGTTAACACACAGGCAATCGTCGGATCACCTCGCGCCCACCGTCGGGTTACCGGAGCTATTGCAGTGTGTTGTGTATGATTCAGAAGTTCCTTCAATTTAGTCGAACCCATTAATCTGTTGGGTTCAGGCAATGTCCGACAAGTGCCTTGCCGAAGAACATATCCGACTAGTTAGCATAAGGTTGATTTCGATTGCACAACCCACCACCACTATAGCCAAGTGACCGGGCAGTTTTAATGATAATCAACACAAAATTGTAAAAGAAATCTTGAAATTTCAAAATTCATGGACATCAGTCCATGTGCCTAACCAGTAACTAACTACAGGAGTTTGATGACGATGTTTCATCATTTAAACTTCGCTTCAAACCTGCTTTGATAATTCCTGCAACAATCCAATGATTTCATTCAAAAACTTTTCTTCGGTCTCATTTGCCTCGTTCGTCATTTCAACATGAAGTTTCAACAATTTTGCTGATTTCTCTGATTGCACGTTGTAATTCCAAATAAAACAAAACAAAAAGTTAAAATCATAGGAAACCACGAGTTGCGAGCAAAAACAATCCCCGAAATCTTTCAAATAAAGTAAAGGAAACGTCCAAACAGCTGGATGGCGGCGTCCTTAGTAATATTTACTCTGCCACCTTGCGGAATGATTAAAATAACAATGCATCCGCGTGTGGCGCTAATTGTACATTGTGGGGAGTTCTACATTTGATTATCATTTTTTATTGAAAATATTTAAATGGTAAGCAAATGCATTTTCATCAAATCTAAATATAGCAAATTTTTAAATTTCTAATATTTTTTCAATTTACTGCACAGGGACAATGGTTAAAACACGACATTAAAAAGGATTTAAATAAATATAGCGGACGCCAAACCTAAGCGAAAAAACAAAAATGGTTAAAAATTAAGACCAAACGATATAAAGCCGTGAAGAAGAGTGTGCGGTAAAGCGCCCTTCCTTTGTGTCATCAGTATGTTGACATGGTATCGCGTAGATTTGTCCCGGATCTAATATGAGATGTTTTCCGGGGTTCCCTGCATTGGGGATTTCCCCGGAACAACGAATCTCAGGAGCGATTATATCACATGACATCAGCACGGTATCAGAGATTCAACTCCCCTACGCCACCATGCGGAAGAATAGACGTTCTTGTATTTCATACCCGGGCCGAGTTTCGAACCCATGGTTTGTTCGTCACTACGATCGTTTCAAATATGTTTTATATCGATTGATTAAGATTATTTGGAAAACAGGAAAAGTCATGAAACACGTTGACCATTCGGCCACACGTGCGAAGTCAATCATTCCATGGAAACCTGGGATCGAGTTCAAATCGAAATACCCGAACAACCACTCGACGCCATCTTGGATTTCGTCGCCATCTTGGATTTCGTCGCCATCTTGGATTACGTCACCAATCCAATGGATTAAACGATTTGCCGAACACGGTCGCACGTCATAATTGAATGTCGACAACATGGACCAATCATCGCACAACAATTTATTCGGACCCTAGCAAGAACTTTTCGGCGAAAAAAGTTGCCAAAATGTCGGTGGAGCAGCATGAAGGGTTGGGACTTGGTCATAAGTGCAAAGTTTTAATCAATTTTCGATGAAAGTGCGAATGAATTTGAAACCTCGGTGAAATAGATGCCTCAGCAGACATATGTGCCACGCCCACAATATAACACGCCCGACATGTACGACATGTTCTTACATTATCCGCTAATCCCTATGGCTACTACATTATGCCATCATAATCCAATCGATGACTAGCACGCCTTGACCAAGTGGATGCAAGGTCGAACTCGTCAGGTCAGATTCACACGTACCGGTGTGGTCCATGGAGACACAACTCCGAGTTTGAGAAGAAAAAGTTCAGAAAGTTTATTTGGCGACAAAGATGACTCCTCGTGTCTACGTCATAGACATATGTCGATAGTTATGACGTGATAATCAGACAGAACATAAGGAATTTAGTTTAAATTCGATTTTAAAATAAAAAAGTCAGAATATTTATGGATTTCCAGGATTATATTGTTATAAATCCCCAGATACTAAAGGAAGGGACCTGGTGTGTCGACGACCCCAACCCTCGCAGTTGGGAGACCCGAATAGTTATACAGGAAGTGAGTTAGAAATATGATTGTCGGGAAAGCGCTGAGCGAACGTAATAAGACGTCACATCCGTCACGTCACGACCGGGGGGAGGGCTCAGGGAGGGGGGGGTTGAAGATGCACCCGCTACTCAACGATATTGCCGCGCATTCTGGAAGGGATTCCCCGGAAGTGATGAGACAATGCAGATTGATAACGGTGAGTTGCTTTGTGACGTGGTATGACGTCACTTCCCTCCTACCCCCAACCGACATCCGGGGAGGGGTAGTTTGGGTGAGAATCGGAACCTTTCAAGCCGAGTATTCACCCAGCAGCCCCACCATGCGGGGGAAATACAATGAATATATGACGTCATCAGACATCGTCTGTGATTTAATTACGTCATAATGAAGCTATTTGTATGTCATACCGAGGTGAAAGCTGGAAGGATCGTTCCAGCTGAATAATAATTATATGACGTCACAGAGACACCGATTATCAACCGAAGTTAACTACGTTGAGTTCATCGATTATTCATATCGCGATCTCTCTAACAAAGATTGTCTGATCTTTATGAGCGAATAGCTCTATTGTTGTGTTTGTTCAACCATAATTATGATTATGACGTAAGATCGATTCGATTAATTCGATTCACATAAACATAAATCCCTCGAATCTATTTTTATCTAAAATCGATTAATTCTTAATTATCTTATTGTTACGTAGTGAGCATTGACTAATAGATTCAGCCTCTTTTTTCCACTGGCGTTATCACCTGGGCAATCGTCAGATCACCTCGCGCCCACCGTCGGGTTACCGGAGCTATTGTAATGTGTTGTATATGATTCACACGTTCCTTCAATTTGGTAGAACCCATTAATTCGCTGGGTTCAGGCAATGTCCGTTAAGTGCCTTGCCCAAGAACACCCGGTAGGGTTCGCGAGAAAATCCACTTTTCCTGCATTCCAACAAAAACAATGACAGAACACGTTTAACGGTGGTTCTGAGGCATATTGGTTGGTGAAAAAGGTTAACGCGAAGTTGTTGTGGCCAGATATTTGATTCACATCCCCCCCAGGTAACCTCATGTCCACCCCCCCTCCGCCCATCCATATGTTGGTTCATCTGCAGTATATGCGTCGCTATCACCGGGTTAGTGGTGCTCGTGCTGCAGATATGGAGCTACACGGGCCTCGTGCTCCTAGCCGGTGGATTGTTGGCTGCAGTGACGTCAGCTATCATCTTCTCATGCAAACAACGTCGACTCCTCAAGCAATTCGCGCGGGACGTGGAGACGCCGGATCGGCCGAAGGTGTGGAGGACCGACATCCCCCGAGATACAATGATGTGTCGCGCGCCCACTGTGCTCAAGTACCGGTCGTGCGAGGAGGCGTGGAACGCTCCACTTGAGCCGAACACCAGGTTGCTCATGGAACGCGTTAAGCGGAACGATTATACTGTCATCGCCCCCACCCGGGAGTTTGGGATCGGGTTGGGGGAACCCCCGGTTCGTTGCGGCTACGTCATGGAGTGATGTCAATGACATCATAATGTTTCAACAATAAATTTATTGTTTTTCGATTTCTTTATTACAATCTCGTGCTCGGTTATGTTTGTTTGGACGCTTAGTCGTGTAGGTTGGAAAGCTTAGGAGGCATTAACATACCAGCATGGAAGTTACCACACGGGCAATCGTCAGATCACCTCGCGCCCATCGTCGGGTTACCGGAGATATTGCAGTGTGTTGTGTATGATTCACACGTTTCTTCAATTTAGTAAAACCCCCATGGTGCTCTATGGCGCCAGCGCATGACCAAATGTCTAACACCTGATGAACGCCCGACTTGATATATGGTGGTCACGTGATGGGGTATTCCCACACAGATGGGTTTTATGGGGTATTGATTGGTTGTAATTATTCTGATGTTTGTTTTGTCATAAGGCAACATTACTCAAACGATCATTATTACGTCACAAGCGTGTTGTCATGGAAATTCCCGTGATTTTGCATCATTATCCCAACAATATATAAAACAAGGAGGGGTAAACAGCGGGTAAACAATCATCGATTTGTGCGGGTATAAATAGCTTCGATGGTGATAATAGCGGGAACCCGATGGTTGTGACGAGTATTCGGCCTGAGGTGTTGGAATGAGCTGACGCAATATCAGCTCAGTACGAAGGTGTTATGGTGACGTGGGAGGCTTACGCAATACGACATCAGATGAAGCCACCTTTGTGATGCAACAGAACGAATCAGGTCAGGTGGAAATCAGGTCAGACGGTAGAAGTGATCAGATGTCATATGTTCCTGCATTCGATGTCTATGGTAGTGAGATGTTTAGTATCTCGTGTAAGAATTTTCTTGGTTGGCTGTATTTATTCGTGTTTATTGAGCTCGACATTGAATTACGCTTCAATGGATTGAAACGATTCAATAAAAGATATATTGTGGATAGTAGTATAGCCTGCCGGAACCGATTAAAGCGGCTGATGGCAATATATATGGGGTATCTCCACTGCGCTAGAGCATAGGATTTCCGCTATTATAGAAGCTATATAGTGTTTGACTTGAACTACTAAACATAGTTTAGTTTATTTTTTTGCTCCTTCGTTACAATAAAAAAAAATAAAACAATTATTTTAAAATACGGAGACAGGATAAAACGGCAAAACTACAAAAATAAACTGAAGTAAACATTTCAGGAGATAGACAGTTGGGCCAGATGTAAGTGTATTATGTGGCAAGACTTATTGTGTTGCGTTCGTAGTGGATCATAATTGATAAGTGAATTAGAATTAAACACCAATCTGTGTCTTCTAGTTTAATAATACAATTAGAACAAGTTCTCTTGTCGTGTTGGGACGGAAAAAACGTCTCATGTAAGTTGTGGTTACCCACGATCGCTGAGTGTGAAACCACGCGTTGATCACGCTGTTATCGGCGTGGTCGGTGCGTGATCAACACGTGGTCGGCAAGTGCATGTCGTCCAATATAACGAAACAATTCCAGCTCAGATTTAAGGAATAATTAGATCGAGTAATCGCGATGTGCGGTATCTGGGCTTTGTTCGGTTATGACACGACCGACGTCACACAGTTCACTTGTGCGCTCACAATGGCGCACAGAGGACCCGATTGTTTTCGATTCGAGAATGTGAGTGAAATGAGAAACGCGAAATTGGCTTTCCATCGTCTCGAAGTCGTCGGCAACGTCGGCGGGATGCAGGTAATGACGTCATCAACACATGACGTAACAATTTGATGATAAAGATTGTTATGACATCATCCAATGTATATTTGGCAGCCAATGAGACTCCAGCAACTTCCCCACCTGACGCTGATATGCAATGGAGAGATATACAACTGCCGCAAGGTGGGGTTGGTGAGCACGGTGGGTTGGAATAATTCAATTCGATATTCCGCAGTTGAAAGAAGAATTCGCGTTCGAGTTCGAGAGTACGTCCGATTGTGAGGTCATACTTCACCTTTATGATAAATTCGGCGCTGAGGTATGTGACGTCATTCCCCGTATATGGCTTTTTACTATTACGTCACAATGCAGGAAACAAGCAAGCTTCTCGACGGTGTATTTGCTTACGTCATAGTGGATACGCGCGAATACCGCGTCATAATATCACGTGACACATTTGGAATTCGACCGATGTTTTATTACGTCACAAAAGATGGACAGATGGGGGTTTGCTCCGAGGTCAAAGGTGAATCAGAGTTCATTCATACGTCACCCGGTTGTGGGGGTTCCCCCGACATCCTCGGGTTACGTTGCACCGACCCAACAATAACGAATAATGATGTAATAATAGGTCTTTATGACGTCCTCAAAAGCAACAATGGAGAGGACAAGACAGGACTCATTCAAGCGTTTCCGCCAGCGCATTATATGGTTTGTGACGTCATAAAAGGAGGAAAGGTGTCGCCAACCTCGCCGATAAAGTTTCATTCGTTCAACCAGACCCCGGTGCATTATCCTTACCAGGGGGTGGCGCTAGAGCAAGGTGGGTTCACATTATTTGATTGGTCAATTATTAAAGTGTTGTTACGTCACAGGGGATAACAATGATGTCATAAAGAAGAACATACGGACATTGATGACGAACGCTGTGGAGAAAAGGTTGATGTCGTACCGGAGAGTCGGGAGTTTGTTGTCCGGTGGGTGCGCTTATAAAAGGGGGGGGGGGGGTGGTGGTTGCGTTTAGAGAGGTTGGGGTGGTCGGGTAAAGCAAGGCTGGGGGGTTCCCCATTATATATATATTTGACAGGTTGTTTATCATAGATATCTTATATATTCGTAGGTGGTTTGGATTCGTCACTAGTGGCCGCTATAACCGCCCAGAAACTCCGCGAACGAGGGGTTGAACAACCGATCCAAACTTTCTCCATCGGGGTGGAATCGAGTCCCGATGTCATCGCTGCTAGGAAGGTGGGTATGGGGAATACCCCGGGGTACTGTTGCAACATGCGACACATGGGTGTGCATTGTGGGAGGGTTCTCACTGCGACAATCAGCTTTGTAGAAGTGTAGCTGTCCGGCCCGTTGGTCTAACGGTTAAGTGCGTCGCCTTCCAATCGAAAGCTTGCAGGTGCGAAACTGGGCGCTAGCTAGTCGGTTGTGTCCTTGGGCAAGGCACTTTACGTACATTGCCTGAACCCAGCGGATTAATGGGTTCTACCAAATTGAAGGAACGTGTCTATCATACACAACACACTGCAATAGCCCCGGTAACCCGACGATGGGCGCGAGGTGATCTGACGATTACCCCTGTGATAACCCCCTTGGTTTTTCCATTCACAGGGATTAACATGAGTTCCTATCCTGCTATATTGCAACTTAGTTAGGAAGGGTCGCGAATGTCTGCCTGGCCCTCGGGTATAATCACCCGGCCCTCGGGTACAACCACCCACCTACCAAGATGACAATGAGCAATTGTATCTACAGGTCGCGGAGCACATTAAGAGTGAACATCACGAGGTCACATTCTCGCCACAGGAGGGCATACGAGCGCTGGAAGAGACGATATTCGCGTTGGAGAGTTATGACGTCACAACCGTGCGAGCGTCTATACGTAAGTAGTGTACTTTAACCACCACACCACACAGCCATGTACTTTAACCACCACACCACACAACCATGTACTTTAACCACCACCCCACACAGCCATGTACTTTAACCACCACACCACACAACCATGTACTTTAACCACCACCCCACACAGCCATGTACTTTAACCACCACTCCACACAGCCATGTACTTTAACCACCACCCCACACAGCCATGTACCTGATATCACGCTACATCAGCGAGAACACGGACACAATCGTGATTATGTCAGGAGAGGGCGCTGATGAGCTGGCGCAGGGTTACATCTACTTCCATAAACAACCCTCACCACAAGAGGGGGATATTGAGAGCAAGTATGACGTCATTATTATAGTATGAATGATATTGGAGCATGCTGCGGAAATGACGTATGGTCCTCGATAATATGGTCCCAATGGCGGTATCGGGTTATTCATAGAAACAATATACCACACACACTATAAACACCCGTCGTGATGGTATTGTTACATCATAGACGGTTACTAACGGATCTCTATTTATTCGATGTGCTTCGTACGGATCGCTCGACCGCCGCGCATGGGTTGGAGGTTCGAGCACCGTTCCTGGATCACGCGTTCGTTTCGTATTTCCTATCCCTGCCTGCCAGCAAGAGAATGCCTCAGGTAAGCGTGGATGGTGGTGCAAGGGGTGACTGTGTGGTCAATATTGTTTGCTGGGTTAGCTGGGTGGGTTAGTGCGTTGCCTTTCAATCGAAAGGTTGTAGATTCGAAACTGGTAGCTAGCTAGACGGTTGTGTCCTTGTGCAAGTCACTTAACATACATTGCCTAAACCCTGCTAATGGTGGGTTCTACTCAATTGAATGAACGTGTAATTCATACACAACACACTTAAATAGCACCAATAACCCGACGGTGGGCGCAAGGTGATCGGACAAATGCCCGTGTGGTAACTTCCCAATGACGTCATGTGCAGAATGGAGTTGAGAAACATCTTCTCCGATCCTCGTTCGATGGAACGAACCTCATCCCGACCGAGATCTTATGGAGGAGGAAGGAGGCATTCAGCGATGGAGTGACATCCAAGAAGAGATCCTGGTTCGAGATATTGCAGGAACACATCGATAGCAGGGTGGGTTGGATAGCTCGACTGTGGGCATGAGGTGAATATACGTATATAACCCAGATCAGCGATGAAGAGCTCGATAAAGCGAGGGAGAATTACCCCTTCCACACCCCACGTACGAAGGAAGCTTTGTTCTACCGACGAACATTCGAATCGAAGTTCGGATCGAAACTCTCCAAGTTGATTCCATACCAGTGGTTGCCGAGGTGGACCGGAAGTGACGATCCAAGCGCGAGGGTGTTGGCGCATTACCAGAACGACGAGGAGTGAAATGAGAGATTAAAAACACGGAGCAAAATCAATATGTGTTCCCTTCGGAATCGAAGGAATCATTACAATAAAATGTAAAATTGACAGAAGTTATGTCTCGTGGCCACAGACCAACTATAAGCCAGTAAAATGTAATTGATGTGGAAAAATATTTGTTGCGCGTTTAATGTCTTACCTGGTTGACGGAATGAAACAGGAGTGGTCTGGTTTCGAATCCGCAATCTTCCGGTTAGTGGTGACAACACAATGTAATATTCTGTAGGCCTTTGTGAATTTTAGTTTAATTTGTGCTTATGTCTGGCACTTGATCTAGTCTGACGATTCCCTAACCGTGTTTAGCTGATATGACTCTTGCGATCCGACGACTCCACGAAAGGGAATTTTATTCTTGATTGATTGACATTTTACAAAATACACAGTTTAACTAATTCTGGCGATCCCGCCAATATATGACGTCATGTCAGTTTGTGAGGAAGCAGATTAGACAGGAATCATCGAGTCTGGTGCGGTGGTGAAGCCGATTTAGACCACAGGGACAACTGTGCGGTGTGAGCTACCCAACATGGCTGCTCAAACTACACAAAGAAAACTAATGTGAAACCGCGAATTTCACTCCAATTCTAATTTGAATTCTAGGCATCCATGAACAGCTACAGCTGTGTTTCGTCAAATCAAACTATGATTGAGACGTTCCTTTTATTTGGTAGAACTCATTATTCCACTGGGTTTAAGCAATGTCCGCTAATTGCCGGGACACGACCGACTAGGTACCGACCAGTCTCAAACCCGCAATCCTCCGGCTGAAAGGCGACACATTAACCCACCAAGCTAAATGGATATAACTGGACGAAATTATGTTGTAAATTTAAAGATGAATTGAATCCAAAATTGCGGTGTTTATAACTTTGTCAGCCGCAGTTGAGTTGTTGATATCTTTAAAACTCAAGGCGCAAATGAATCAAAACAATAATAAGACATCAAAGCACTTCCACAAAATGTTTATTAATATTTACACAACTTGACCCAAATACCACGGATATATTCCTGCGCCTGTTATACCATTGATTCAATGTACCAGTTATACACAATATATACGGCGTTAATGATTCACGAAGCATAGTATATGTCTGCTCCATATGACATAAGAAAAGCATTGGTAATTCCCCCAAATTGCCACCACATGTTTTTTTATGTTCTTTACCAGCATGTTATACAGAATAATTGTTTTAGTTGAATCTCAGCAGAAATATAAGGATATTAAAACAATATGAATTATTAAGTATAATTTTGATGGTAATCACAGTGTATTATTAGGGCTGTGCAAATTCATAAAAAATCTTAACGGTTAACCGATCCAAAAATAAATCGGTTAACCGATTAAATCGGCATTTTTTCCTACTCGATGTAACGATGCAAGCCGACCTCACGGCGTTATAAAAGCAACCTGCTTATAGCGTGTATTGTTATCTTGCGCTGCCGCAAGGCCGGTGTCTTCACAAGATAAGGCCACTTTCCGTCATCTTACGTTTATCTTATATTCTTATCGTACGTCGCACTAGTCAAAACATCGGTGGCCCGCACGAACTGGCCGCTTAATTCGAAAAAATATTAAGTCTATTATGGGAACTAAAATTTTACAATTAGAAGTTTTGCCTGTTGTTCGACTTTACTTTTTTCAATTAATACACGTGGCCATAACATTGTATACTAGGGCTGTGCAAGAACCTAGATTCTTATAAAGGTTAACCGATCAAAGAAAAGAACAAAGGAAAAACGCTCGCGGGAGTGCGTCAGAGGTCCTGTATTGAATCTAGGTCAACGTAATCCTAGGTCAAACCGCCGATCAAAGCAATAAACACCGCGACGAATCGTTAAAAAAGCGGCGCTGCGGTTAGCAACGCCAAGACCTACAAAATCATACCAAGTTGATACGATCTCGATTTATTATTTTGTTTTCGAATTATTTTGTTATCATGCGCTGTTGTAGGCTGAAAAACGAACACAGTCGATTAACTATTTATTGACTTCACTGACAGTTAACTGACGTCCACGTTAATTTCGCACATCCCTACTTACGTAACGTAATTCCGACGTCCGTAATTTCGTAATTACGCTGAGCTTTAATCGGTTAACCGTTTACCGATTTTTATTAACGGTTAACCGTTAACCAATGCACATCCCTAGGTATTATTATATACATAAAGCGCAAATAAGTAAAATTATTGTGAAACAAATATAAGTATAGCTGTATGATGTACGGCGTATATAATTGTTAACATGTGACATATTTAAATTGGAATCCACATAATTGAATAAGTCTGAAATATAAAGGAAATATCGAATCCTGTAAATTAAACTGAATGTTATTGTGAACAAAAGAGTTCAATTATTTGCAATGTAATCTTGGTGGCTTGGTTGTAGATATCGCTTACAAAGCTACAACTGATGAATCACATCTTGGTATCTCCATGTTGGTTTCAATCTTCCATTCATCGATTGTTGGATCATAAACCTCCACTGAGGTGCTGGATTCACCATCATAACCACCTCCAACGACATATATCTTCCCATTCACAACGCAAGCGGAAGCATTATATCGCTCATAGTTCATTCTGCTGGCCGACGTCCAGGAATTGGTTCGAAAATTGTATCGTTCGACCGAATCAAGTCCGTCACCACCAATGGCATAAATCTCACCATTGCAAACAACACCACACAGTCCACCTCTGTTCTCTTTCATAGAAGTTAACTTTTCCCATTTCCTCATTCTTGGATCAAAACTTTCCATTGAATTTAAAAAATTATTTCCACCAAACGCATATAAACGCCCATCATATGAAACAAGTGCATGATCACCTCGTTTAGTTTCCATTGGAGCAATATTAGTCCATGTATCCAACATTGGGATGTAAACTTCGGCCGATGATAAATAACCACCCTTCAAACCTCCCACAGTAAACATTTGATCATTCATTACAGCAGATGCTGCGTACCATCGTTTCTCATTCATAGATGCCACCTTGTGCCAACCAGCATTAATTTGCTCCAAGTCCAACCGCTCAACAGAATCTGTGGCATTCCATCCACCACCAGCCGTATAAACATGGTTGTTTATCTTCACACTGGTTGGAACCCCATCTTTTCTCCAAGGTTGACACAATATTTCTCCAATGTTTCCCAAC
>CH003234.1:157116-178315 GCA_000149265.1 Ciona savignyi | reverse complement strand
TTGTTCTCAACACCACCACCAACAACCAGGTGAGCTCCATGTGGTCGTACTACTCTAGCTCCCTCTACTGGTTGGTTTTCACTACGATTGATTAATTCTGACATGCACACATCAACAAAAGTTTCACATTTTCTCATCCAAGTCCACTCAGTTTTTTTAATCATTTTAAGGAAGGAAGTTGGTAATTTCTTGATGTCAATCAGTTGAAACAAGCGTTCAAAGAATTGTTGTCGATTTTCAAGATCGTGTTTAACCCAATTCATGATGCTTCTGAAAATCATCTCTTCACTTGAAGAATCCGATGTCTTTGTCATTCTAATAAGAGTTTCAGTTTCATCCGGATTCAATTCTTTGAAGTCCAGTCCATTTGAAACTAACTCTAAGTTGTCTAAGAAGAAATTGTCACAATGTGTCACCAACTCAGGAATATTGTACATTTGTGCAAATGCCCGTACAATTAACCAGTTCCCAACTTCAAGTGTGTCTTTAAGAAAGCCAACACAATAATCTTTCACATATTTAATTTGCAACATATCGGCCGCCTCATACAGTTGATAAACCGTTTCACTGTTGATTGTGATCTTTGCAGTGTAAATGAAGCTTATGATCAGGTTAAGTATCAGAGCTGTAATTCCAACAACTTTGACACCATCATCTGTACAGCCTTCTTTGCACTTGGATGTGAACATGGCTCTGTAATATTCGGAAAACGCGGCAAGAATACTTCTGTGAGCTGATACTTCTCCACCTTCCGCATTAAATGTGACATCACAAAGTATCCTTTCTTCACGTAAACTGTTTACATTGTCAAGTAAACCGACCTCGTGATCGCTTCTATATTCTTTCTCATTCAAGTTATTTGCAGCCATTATCACAGGACAAAAATCACTAAGAAATATTAATTATTCCAAAAATTTGTTATGAATAAAGTCGTAGTTGTCTGTGTGGTTCTGCATATTAACAAACCAGTCTTAAGGCATACAAGTTACGCACCGGTACTTAATTCAGTTTATTTTTTCGCTCTATCGTTACATTAAAGAATAATGACATTGTTATTTTAAGTCAAGGAGACAGGATAAAACGGCAAAACTACAGTAGTTAAAACACAAGTGAATGGACACATGACAATGGAAATAATGACGTGGCCGTTAAACCTTACATTAACGCAACCAAATTAAAAAGAAATTGCAACAGAAAATTTTGAAATAAAAAATAATAAAATTAAAACCTTGAGTAAAAGTATGCGAGCACGACCCAGTACTTAGGGGGAAGTCGGTTTTATAAGATTTAAGTCGAAAAAGAAAAAACCTAAAATGAAATTCCACCAGTGGTTAAAACAACAGATATAGCAGTTAATATAAATATCTAATCAGTGACATTTGTTGTAATATTAAGTAATGTATAAAATGGCAAATATGTTTTGCTTGGGAATCTCAAGCAAATAAATCGGTTGAAAATCTGGGTTTATAAATGTACTGGCTTCGCACAATATCTAAGTGCCTTGTCCGACCATATACCCAACTTGCTAGTGGCTAGTTTCGATGCAATAACCTTTAGACTGAAAGGTGACACACTAACCCGGTAAACTGTTTAAACGGACACAGCTAGAGAGTGTCAGTGCATAGCTTATTTATGATATATCTCATAATGATATTTTCTTTGTGCTCGTATAGATGGTTAATGCAGACTGGCCACTGATGTAGTTGGGTGTCTGGAGATTAATCGTAAAACAGTTAAAGTGACTTATGTTGCTCTCCCATCATTTTTTGGATATCAAGCTTAAATGGATATCGAGCTTAAATGGATATCAAGCTTAAATGGATATCAAGCTTAAATGGATATCAAGCTTAAATCTTGCTTAAATGGCTGGTGTTTTAGTTATTCTCATTATTTAGTTTGTCAACAAGTTAATGTAATCCTTATATTAATTTAAAATCTTGATCTCCAAACACTTAAAACATCAATTTTTACTACGGCACAACTGTCATTATACTGAATTATGTTGACCACTTACACCTTTCTATTCAGCAAGATGGCTACTCTAATCGTATTGAAATATATTGAGTGGAATTGGTTTGTACCATTTTATCCTGGCTACAATTATCCAACATAAAAGAAAGTTCCTCATCTGCATATGTTGGCAAAGTAATGGCTTCCCGGGTTCCTAAACTCAATGCAGATGAATCAAAACATTTCTCATTTTAATATTTAGCTATCTGTTGTGGTTGGTATCTATATAATACTTTGATATGAAATTCCCACAAACCTCGCAAAGCTATTTGCAATTTATATTCACCAGTATCAATGTATTAGCATTTGTTTACGTCTATCTTATTATATATGGCGTCCCAAAACTTATAGTAATCTATGGTAACTAAATACTAAGTCATCATTGCGCTACAAACTGTTTAAAACCGCTAAGGAAATCTCAAATAAACTAACTTGTTCACGAAACCTGTGAGTCAAAATGAGGAAGTTTTACACCGTTGTCAATGGCGACATCATTGTCACTAGTGGCGCCAAACGAAAACACTTATTATTTTGTTAATGTAGTCTCTATGGTTTTACAGTCATATAGTATACTATTCTATTACAGGGAACTTATACAATACTATGCTTATAATAGTATCCTATGATTTTATTAAACAATGGCAACATTTTGTAACCGAATATGGGCTACTATAATGCATAGAAACTTTTCTATTCATGACGCACGCTTTGATTTCTAATATGGCGGCAATAGTGGAATAGCGAGTGACGTAGTTTGTGCTTTCCCAGGGAAGGGAATGTAATAAATGTCGTTTATTGCGTCACAACGAAACTATAATGTATTTGTGTTCGCAAATCTTATTTCTTTTCCTGACCAACCAAACATACTCGGTGTGGGAATCCCACACGTATTTATAATTGTCTTACTGTACAATTTAACAATTAGGTCGCCATGCCATGTGTTCATATTTTGTGCAAGGGTTATTGCGATTAGTTTCCTGACAGCCCAGTCGATGAATTATTTCCCGCGTTCTGATTAACGAGGTCCAAGCCTCGTGTATACAAACATGTGTTTCCTGTTATGTATCTTATATAAACCGTATGAGATTTCATATTATCAGAGAGCATTTTTGGTTAGTCTTCCCTTAGACTTGCTGCTCTCTCATACCTTTACCTATACCTACCTAAGCTATGCCTCTTGTGTGCAGTGCTCTTTTTCTGGCTGCACCTTGCGTAAATACCCAATAAAATACTTCACCTTTGTTTACCCCTTTTTTACTCTGGCAAAACCCGCTAAAACCGGAGGTTGCTACATCGGTGTGCAGTGGCCTCCGTTGTTGAACTTTATTCCACAAAGACTTGGGCTGTCTGGGGATTAGTTTATCACCAAAAAAGGTTGGGAAACAGTTTCAATGTCATGAACGAAAAACATTTATTCGACGCTTGAGTTCTGGATTCTTTACCTTTATGAGACGAATGGCTTTTTTATTTGTTTGTTATGTAATAATGCATTTGTAAACAAGACCTTCTATCATGATGACGTGCGAGCTTAGTTAGGCTAACAGAAGAGCAATTCTATTCAGTCGGATATTTATTCAGTACTCACTGACTCAGATCCATAGCAGAGAATTGTAACAACCCTGTGGAGCCTTCGCTCATGCTTAACATGAAATTAAGTGATTGTAGCAGATTCGCCGTTTGTCTTTGTTCATTATGTACTGCATGTCCATATTTCGGTCGATCAGGCTGGTGGTTTAGTGCGACACCTTGCAGGTTCGAAACTGGTCTCTAGCTAGTCGGTTGTGTCCTACGGCAAGGCACTTAACGGACATTGCCTGAACACAGCGGATTAATGGGTTCTACCAAATTAAAGGAACATGTGAATCATACACAACACACTGCAATGCCTCTGGTAACCCGACGATGGGCACGAGGTGATCCCACGATTGCCCGTGTTTTAGGAGTCGTTCAACTAATTATTCTCCCTATCTCTCCAATGCAAACTAACCTCACAAAAACGGCTGTCACTCAAAATCCAGACATAGAAAGTGTTCGATTTTTTCACAATTTAAAATTAAAGCTTGGATCTGACACCTAAACTCAAAACCCCACAAAATTTTGTTTAAAAAATTTCGAGCCCATACCCCTTCGTACATCAGCAACTTTATCTAACAAAACAGCTAGCAGATGCACAATTACCACCTTTCTTTCACAAAGCACTGCTCCAGGATTACAAAACTTTACAGCTAAACGAGAACACCGGCTCGCAGCCTAGCACATGCTGCTTTCAACCAAACAAACACTCGTTTAAAAACACTGGCTCATGGATACCACTCGTCACATCCTGCCGTTCATAGAGGTCTTAAGTGGTACGGCATCTTTAACCCACTTGCGTTTTCCCATTCACGAGGATAAACATAACTATCCTATCCCATTATCCCGGGTTCCTTTATCCACATACTACCATGCTGTCTTTTGTTTACGTGACCGCATATATTGAATCATAGTATGAATGATATTGCAGCATGCAGCGGATATGACCAAATGGCGGTATCGGGTTATTCATAGAAACAATATACCACATACCATATATATACCCGACGTGATGGTATTGTTGCATCACAGACGGTTACTAACGGATCTCTATTTATTCGATGTGCTTCGTACGGATCGCTCGACCGCCGCGCATGGGTTGGAGGTTCGAGCACCGTTCCTGGATCACGCGTTCGTTTCGTATTTCCTATCCCTGCCTGCCAGCAAGAGAATGCCTCAGGTGAGCGTGTATGGTGGTGCAAGGGGTGACTGTGTGGTCAATATTGTTTGCTGGGTTAGCTGGGTGGGTTGGTGCGTTGCCTTTCAATCAAAGCGTTGCAGGATCGAAACTTGTCGCTAGCTAGACGGTTGTGTCCTTGTCACTTAACATACATTGCCTAAACCCTGCTAATGGTGGGTTCTATTGAATTGAATGAACGTGTGAATCATACACAACACACTTAAATAGCACCAATAACCCGACGGTGGGCGTGAGGTGATCTGACGATTGCCCGTGTGTTAACTTCCCAATGACGTCATGTGCAGAATGGAGTTGAGAAACATCTTCTCCGATCCTCGTTCGATGGAACGAACCTCATCCCGACCGAGATCTTATGGAGGAGGAAGGAGGCATTCAGCGATGGAGTGACATCCAAGAAGAGATCCTGGTTCGAGATATTGCAGGAACACATCGATAGCAGGGTGGGTTGGATAGCTCGACTGTGGGCATGAGGTGAATATACGTATATAACCCAGATCAGCGATGAAGAGCTCGATAAGCGAGGGCAGACATTACCCCTTCCACACCCCACGTACGAAGGAAGCTTTGTTCTACCGACGAACATTCGAATCGAAGTTCGGATCGAAACTCTCCAAGTTGATTCCATACCAGTGGTTGCCGAGGTGGACCGGAAGTGACGATCCAAGCGCGAGGGTGTTGGCGCATTACCAGAACGACGAGGAGTGAAATGAGAGATTAAAAACACGGAGCAAAATCAATATGTGTTCCCTTCGGAATCGAAGGAACCATAACAATAAAATGTAAAATTGAAAGAAGTTATGTCTCGTGGCCACAGACCAACTATAAGTCAATGTGTGATGCTGAAATATTTGTTGCGCGTTTAATGTCAACCTGGGTGACGGAATGAAACAGGAATGGTTTGGTTTCGAATCCGCAATCTTCCGGTTAGTGGTGACGACACAATGTAATATTCTGTAGGACTTCGTAAATTTTAGTTTAATTTGTGCTTATGTTTGGCACTTGATCTAGCCTGACGATTCCCCATCTATCCGTGTTTAGCTGATATGACTCTCGCGATCCGACGACTTCACGAAAGGGAATTTTATTCTTGTTTGATTGACATTTTACAAATTCTGGCGATCCCGCCAATATGTGACGTCATGTCAGTTTGTGAGGAAGCAGATTAGACAGGAATCATCGAGTCTGGTGCGGTGGTGAAGCCGATTCAGACCACAGGGACAACTGTGCGGTGTGAGCTCGCCAACATGGCCGCTCAAACTATACAAAGAAAACAATGGGAAACCGAAATTCACTACAATTCTAATTTGAATTCTAGGCACCCATGAACAGCTGTGTTTCGTCAAATCAAACTATGATTGAGACGTTCCTTTCATTTGGTAGAACTCATCATTCCACTGAGTTTAAGCAATGTCCGCTAATTGCCATGACACGACCGACTAGCTACCGACCAGTTTCAAACCCGCAATCCTCTGGCTGAAAGGCGACACATTAACCCACCAAGCTAAATGGAACAGGACGAAATTATGTTGTAAATTTAAAGAAGAATTGAATCCAAAATTGCGTTGTTTATTACTTTGTCAGCCGCATTTAATGTCGTTGATCTCTTTATCTTTAAAACTCATGGCGCAAATGAATCAATATAATAATAAGACATCAAAGCACGTCCACAAAATGTTTATTAATATTTACACAGTTTTACCCCCAAATACCACGGATATATTGCTGCGCCTGTTATACCATTGATGCAATGTACCAGTTATACACAATATAAAGGTGTTAGATAATCACAAAGCATAGTATATGTAGGATAGGATATTCATGTTTATCTCCGTGAATGGGAAAACCAAGGGGGTTAACACACGCAGGGCCGGTTTTAGGCCGATTAGGTCAAATTGGGCCCCGCGCTATCGGGGGTCTTTCTGTATTACGAGGTTTAAAATACTACTGAAACGTTAAACAAAAAGTGAAATAATATTCTTTCTCATAATATCAATTTGTTATGCATCGTAACTAAGTCAAATTTATATTTCTGTGTCTGCCTGTTACGTCACAATGAATATGGTTGCTAAACAATATACATATGTTTAGAAGTAAAACAATACACGTATCATAAAAAAGCATCCACATTAACTTTAATTTGTTTTATAGCAAGTATTATAGGATAGGATATTCATGTTTATCCCCGTGAATGGCTCGAACAACCGGTCTTACGATATGACATAAGAAAAGCATTGGTGATTCCCCCAAAGAGCTACCATATGTTTTGCATGTTCTTCACAAGCATGTTATACAGAATAATTGTTTTAGTTGAATCTTAGCAGAAATATAAGGATATTAAAACAATATGAATTATTAAATATAATTTTGGCTAAAAATTAGTGTATCATATAAAAAGTACAAATAAGTAAAATTATTGTAAAATAAATTCAAGTAACTGTATGATGTACGGCGTATATATTTGTTAACATGTGATATATTTAAATTGAAATCCACATAATTGGATAAGTCTGAAATATAAAGGAAATATCAAATCCTAGAAGATTAACTAAATTTTATTGTGAACAAAAGTTATGAATTATTTGCAATGTAATCTTGGTGGCTTGGTTGTAGATATCGCTTACAAAGCTACAACTGATGAACAAAATCTTGGTATCTCCATGTTGGTTTCAATCTTCCATTCATCGATTGTTGGATCATAAACCTCCACTGAGGTGCTGGATTCACCACCACCTCCAACGACATATATCTTCCCATTCACAACGCAAGCGGAAGCATCATCTCGCTTGTAGTTCATTCTGCTGGCCTCCATCCAGGAATTGGTTCGAAAATTGTATCGTTCGACCGAATCAAGTCCACCACCACCAATGGCGTAAATCTCACCATTGCAAACAACACCACACAGTTCACCTCTGTTCTCTTTCATAGAAGTTAACTTTTCCCATTTCCTCATTCTTGGATCAAAACTTTCCATTGAATTCAAATGATACCCATTAAATCCACCAAACGCGTATAAACGACCATCATATGAAACAAGAGCATGATCACGTCGTTTGGTTTCTATTGGAGCAATATTAGTCCATGTATCCAACATTGGGATGTAAACTTCGGCCGATGATAAATAACCACAATTCGAACCTCCCACAGTAAACATTTGATCATTCAACACAGCAGATGCTGCGTACCATCGTTTCTCATTCATAGATGCCACCTTGTGCCAACCAGCATTAATTTGCTCCAAGTCCAACCGCTCAACAGAATCTGTGGCAAATCTACCACCACCAGCCGTATAAACATGGTTGTTTATCTTCACACTGGTTGAACCACATCTTTCCTCCAAGGTTGACACAATATTTCTCCAATGTTTCCCAACAACATCGTAAATACTGACAAGTTTGTTTGCATTATAACGACCACCCACAACCAGGAATTGAGATGCAATCACTTCTGCTCTAGCTCCCTCTACTGGTTGGTTTTCACTACGATTGATCAATTCAGCCACAATCGCATCAACAAAAGTTTCACATTTTCTCATCCAAGTCCACTCAGTTTTTTTAATCATTTTAAGGAAGGAAGTTGGTAATTTCTTGATGTCAATCAGTTGAAACAAGCGTTCAAAAAATTGTTGTCGATTTTCAAGATCGTGTTTAACCCAATTCATAATGCTTCTGAAAATCGTCTCTTCACTTAAAGAATCCGATGTCTTTGTCATTTTAATAAGAGCTTCAGTTTCATCCAGATTCAATTCTTTGAAGTCCAGTCCATTTGAAACCAACTCAAAGTTGTCTGAGAAGAAATTGTCACAATGTGTCACCAACTCAGGAATATTGTACAATTGTGCAAATGTTCGTACAATTAACCAGTTCCCAACTTCAAGTGTGTCTTTAAGAAAGCCAACACAATAATCTTTCACATATTTGATTTGCAACATATCGGCCGCCTCGTACAGTTGATAAACCGTTTCACTGTTGATTGTGATCTTTGCAGTGTAAATGAAGCTTATGATCAGGTTAAGTATCAGAGCTGTAATTCCAACAACTTTGACACCATCATCTGTACAGCCTTCTTTGCATTTGGATGTGAACATGGCTCTGTAATATTCGGAAAACGCGGCAAGAATACTTCTGTGAGCTGATACTTCTCCACCTTCCGCATTGAATGTGACATCACAAAGTATCCTTTCTTCACGTAAACTGTTTAGATTGTCAAGTAAACCGACCTCGTGATCGCTTCTATATTCTTTCTCATTCAAGTTATTTGCAGCCATTATCACAGGACAAAAATCACTACGAAAAATTAATTATTCCAAAAATTTTGATGAATAAAGTCGTAGTTGTCTGTGTGGTACTGCATATTAGCATACAAATCTTAAGGCATACAAATTACGCACTTAGAATAGAATATTTATGTTTATCTGCGTAAATAGGAAAACCAAGGGAGTTAACACACGAGCAATCGTCAGATCACCTCGCGCCCACCGTCGGGTTACCGGAGCTATTGCAGTGTGTTGTATATGATAGACACGTTCCTTCAATTTGGTAGAACCCAATAATCCGCTGGGTTTAGGCAATGTCCCTAAAGTGCCTTGCCCAAGGACACAACAGACTAGCTAGCGACCAGTTTCGCATCTGCAACTTTTCGATTAAAAGGCAACGCACTTAACCGCTAGGCTTACGGGCCGGACAGCAGTTAATATAAATATCTGATCTATGACATTTGTAATAAATAAGTTAAAATCTGGGTTTATAAATCCACTGGCTTCGCACAATGTCTATTCATAGAATACTAACTTACAGAACGTTAGTATTCTATGGTCTATTAAGTACATTGCCTGACCACCCGTATGGAAAGTACGCCAATTTTCGACGAGATCTCGAGTGTGCACGCGCCAAATATTTAAGTGTGCAGTGTGCAAACGTCTAAGAGTGCACACTTCAAGTGTGCACACAATCTCCTTTTCATTACTGTTTTACCAAAATCTTAAAAAAATGTATTATTCTATCCTCAATTTTTCGTGTCCGTCAGCTAACGTATCTATCTACATAAAAAAACGTACTGACAGTAAATTACCCGAGGTCCAGAGGTAGGTTTACAGGTTTGTTGAAAATTATACGATGTTTATGTTTTAACATCGCCAGCTTGCGAGCATGTGTGAAATTACCCAAGTGTGCAAAGACGCGGAGTAAAAAAACTCGAGTGTGCAGCTGCCGTACTTTCCATACTGCCAACCATATACCCACCTTGCTAGTGGCTAGTTTCGATCCAATAACCTTTAGGCTGAAAGGCGACACACTAACCCAGTAAACTGTTTAAACGGACACAACTTTGTCCGACCGGTTTGTCTGGTTGTTTATTGCGGCTCCTTTCAGCTGAAAGAATTAAGATTCTAATTCTTAGAATTTATTAATTTATATATTAATAGAATAAATATCCTATTTTATTCTAAAGTAATGGCTTCCCGAATTCCTAAACTCAATGCAGATGAATCAAAATATGTCTCATTTTAATATTTAGCTATCTGTTGTGGTTGGTATCTATAAAGCTTTGATATGGAATTCTCCCCACAAACCTTGCAAAGCTATTTGCAAGTTATATTCACCTGTATCTATGTATTAGCATTTGTTTACGTCTATCTTATTATATATATGGCGTCACAAAACTTATAGTAATCTATGGTAACTAAATACTAAGTCATCATTCCGATTTAAACTGTTTAAAACCTAAGGAAATCTCAAATAAACTAACTTGTTCACGAAACCTGTGAGTCAAAATGAGGAAGTATTACATCGTTGTCAATAGTAACGCTTTGACACTAGTGGCGCCAGACGAAAACGCTTATTAGGATAGGATAGGATATTCATGTTTATCCCCGTGAATGGGAAAACCCCAGGGGTTATCACACGGGCAATCGTCAGATCACCTCGCGCCCATCGTCGGGTTACCGGAGCTATTGCAGTGTGTTGTATGTGATAGACATGTTTCTTCAATTTGGTAGAACCCATTAATCCGCTGGATTCAGGCAATGTCCGTAAAGTGCCTTGCCCAAGGACACAACCGACTAGCTAGCGACCAGTTTCGCACCTGCAACCTTTCGATTGAAAGGCGACGCACTTAACCGCTAGACCATCGGGCCGGATTTTTGTTAATGTAGTCTCTATGGTTTTACAGTCATATACAGTATTCTATCTTAGAGAACTTATATAATACCTGGCTTATAATAGTACCCTATGATTTTATTAAACAATGGCAACATTTTATAACCGAATATGGGTTACTATAATGCATTGAAACTTTTCTATTCATGGCGCACGCTTTGATTTCTAGTGTGGCGGCAATAGTGGAATAGCGAGTGACGTAGTTCGTGCTTTCCGGGGAGTGAAATGTTGTAAATTTCGTTTATTGCGTCACAACGAAACTATAATGTATTTGTGTTTGCAATTCTTATTTCTTTTCCTGACCAACCAAACATACTCGGTGTGCAGTGGCCTCCCTTGTTGCACTTTACTCCACAAAGACTTGGGCTGGCTGGGAATTAGTCCATCACCAAAAAAGGTTTGGAAACACTGTTTCAATGTCATGAACGAAAAACATTTATTCGACGCTTGAGTTCTGGATTCTTTACCTTTATGAGACGAATGGCTTTTGTATTTGTTTGTTATGTAATAATGCATTTGTAAACAAGACCTTCTATCATGATGACGTGCGAGCTTAGTTAGGCAGAAGAGCAATTCTATTCAGTCGGATATTTATTCAGTTCTCACTGAGTATGGAAAGCATGGCAAGTGCACCCGCGATATTTTTAAACTATCATAAATGCACCCGAATAAAATCGTAAAATGCACCCCTGCTAACCTGCACTTGCTATGTAAAAACAAACCATTCGTCAACGATTAACGCATTTAAGGCAGCCCTAATACGACTAATCGTACGCATTCAATAAAAAGCACAGTAAATAAGCTTTCCCTTAACTCAGAAAACGTCGGTTAAGCATTCGATGCGGTCAGATTGAATCGCACAAATAGTCTCGAACACTGATACGTACGGTAGTTTACCCAAAGCGAGAAGGAAAGCGAGCATGTTTATAGGTTAGTTATCGAAGAAAAATACATCATTGTTTAGTTTAAAATGCAAACGAAACGTTAAGCGTAAAAACTTAAAGGGGAGAAAAACAAAGTCTGGAAATAATGTAATCATTATATAGTTATAGGATATTTTACTCGCTTGCTTTAACGAATGTCTCTGTTTCCATAGTAACCATTCAATTTTCTCCAAAATTATAACTGAATAAACTAATACCGTATACATGCACTATTGACAACCTATTGAAACTCAAAACGAAGTTTTAATACAACAAATACACTCATTTAAACTCGTCCATAAAGAAGAAATTTGCTTTAGTTGACAGACTATCTAGCACCTTCCCCCCAAATCGGTATTTTCTAATTGACCTTCCTCGATCGTCCAAGAAAACAGGAGGCCTGTGGCGTGCTAGGCCAAACTCAGCATTGCCATCTAAATTCGTTATGCTGTCCTCCGTGCATGGACTGAGATTTTATTACGGAATAGTATGCTTCAACAATCGCTTCCGACCCACTCATGGCTAAAGCCACATACAAAATTCACGGCCGACATGCTTAAAAATAATCTCGTTGGTATAAAATCATACCCATGACTACTCAATTGATTTATTTTTTAATTTATGTATTAAGGATTTATTTACTGAGCTATTAAGACTAGTTTTAATCATAAACCTGAAACTCTAATTTAATTTTATTCGTTAGGACTGGATTAAATCGATTAAATAGTGATGGGTACGATATGGGAATTCACATTTCAAAAAAATATGGAACATTAAGCGCTTTCCAGAATTGATTAATTGATGCAAACTTAAAGTCCAAAACAAAAAAGTATTATTTTTTTACCGTGTTTTCTATTTCGGCCGTCTATAGGTTTACGAAAGTTCCAACAGAGAATTGACGATAATTTGTAACATAATTGCTTGGTATATCTGCACCATGCATTAGGATCGTGCGCCCGGTTGTCGGGGTTGTACACCCGCGAGATCTCGTCGAGATCTGCCATACTTTCCAGACTGGACGACTCAGATACATAGCAATGACTTGAAACAACCCTGTAGAGCCCTCTGTCATGCTTAACATGGAATTAAGTGATTGTAGCAGATTCGCCGTTTGTATTTGTTCATTATGTACTGCATGTCCATATTTCGGCTGTCTTTTGTTTTCGTGCCCGCATATACTGAATTAATCATCATATGCGTATTTTGTAATTATAGTATGAATGATATTGCAACATGCTGCGGAAATGACGCATGGTCCTCGATAATATGGTCCCCAATAGCGGTATCGGGTTATTCATAGAAACAATATACCACACACACTATATATACCCGACGTGATGGTATTGTTGCATCACAGACGGTTACTAACGGATCTCTATTTATTCGATGTACTTCGTACGGATCGCTCGACCGCCGCGCATGGGTTGGAGGTTCGAGCACCGTTCCTCGATCACGCGTTCGTTTCGTATTTCCTATCCCTGCCTGCCAGCAAGAGAATGCCTCAGGTGAGCGTGGATGGTGGGGCAAGGGGTGACTGTGTCGTCAATATTGTTTGCTGGGTTAGCTGGGTGGGTTGGTGCGTTGCCTTTCAATCGAAAGGTTGCGGATTAGAAACTGGTCGCTAGCTAGTCGGTTGTGTCCTTGGGCAAGGCACTTTACGGACATTGCCTGAACCCAGTGGATTAATGGGTTCTACCAAATTGAAGGAACGTGTCTATCATACACAACACACTACAATAGCTCCGGTAACCCGACGGTGGGCGCGAGGTGATCTGACGATTGCCTGTGTGGTAACCTCCCAATGACGTCATGTGCAGAATGGAGTTGAGAAACATCTTCTCCGATCCTCGTTCGATGGAACGAACCTCATCCCGACCGAGATCTTATGGAGGAGGAAGGAGGCATTCAGCGATGGAGTGACATCCAAGAAGAGATCCTGGTTCGAGATATTGCAGGAACACATCGATAGCAGGGTGGGTTGGATAGCTCGACTGTGGGCATGAGGTGAATATACGTATATAACCCAGATCAGCGATGAACAGCTCGATAAAGCGAGGGAGAATTACCCCTTCCACACCCCACGTACGAAGGAAGCTTTGTTCTACCGACGAACATTCGAATCGAAGTTCGGATCGAAACTCTCCAAGTTGATTCCTTACCAGTGGTTGCCGAGGTGGACCGGAAGTGACGATCCAAGCGCGAGGGTGTTGGCGCATTACCAGAACGACGAGGAGTGAAATGAGAGATTAAAAACACGGAGCGAAATCAATATGTGTTCCCTTCGGAATCGAAGGAACCATAACAATAAAATGTAAAATTGAAAGAAGTTATGTCTCGTGGCCACAGACCTACTATAAGTCAGTAGAATGTAAATGTGTGATGCAAAAATATTTGTTGCGCGTTTAATGTCTACCTGGGTGACAGAATGAAACAGGAACGGTCTGGTTTCGAATCCGCAATCTTCCGGTTAATGGTGACAACACAATGTAATATTCTGTAGTGCTTCGTGAATTGTAGTTTAATTTGTGCTTATGTCTGGCACTTGCCTAGCCTGACGATTCCCTAACTAACCGTGTTTAGCTGATATGACTCTCGCGATCCGACGACTCTACGAAAGGGAATTTTATTCGTGGTTGATTGACATTTTACAAAATACACAGTTTAACTAATTCTGGCGATCCCGCCAATATGTGACGTCATGGCAGTTTGTGAGGAAGCAGATTAGACAGGAATCATCGAGTCTGGTGCGGTGGTGAAGCCGATTTAGACCACAGGGACAACTGTGCGGTGTGAGCTACCCAACATGGCTGCTCAAACTACACAAAGAAAACTAATGTGAAACCGCGAATTTCACTCCAATTCTAATTTGAATTCTAGGCATCCATGAACAGCTACAGCTGTGTTTCGTCAAATCAAACTATGATTGAGACGTTCCTTTTATTTGGTAGAACTCATTATTCCACTGGGTTTAAGCAATGTCCGCTAATTGCCGGGACACGACCGACTAGCTACCGACCAGTCCCAAACCCGCAATCCTCCGGCTAAAAGGCGACTCATTAACCCACCAAGCTAAATGGATATAACAGGACGAAATTATGTTGTATCTTTACAGATGAATTGAATCCAAAATTGCGGTGTTTATTACTTTGTCAGTCGCATTTAATGTCGTTGATCTCTTCATCTTTAAAACCCATGGCTCAAATGAATCAAAACAATAATAAGACATCAAAGCACTTCCACAAAATGTTTATTAATATTTACACAGTTTCACCCGCAAATACCACGGATATATTCCTGCACCTGTTATACCATTGGTTCAATGTACCAGTTATACACAATATATACGGCGTTAGAGATTCACGAAGCATAGTATATATGTCTGTTTCGTATGACATAAGAAAAGCATTGGTAATTCCCCCAAAGAGCTACCGCATGTTTTGCATGTTTTTTTACCAGCATGTTATACGGAATAATTGTTTTAGTTCGAAGCAGAAATATAAGAATATTAAAAAACAATATGACTTATTAAGCATAATTTTGATGGTAATTACAGTGTATTATTATATACATAAAGCACAAATAGGTGGAACTGGTGAAATTCTTATAAAATAAATTTAAGTAACTGTATGATGTACGGCGTATATAGGTGTTAACATGTGACATATTTAAATTGGAATTCACATAATTGGATAAGTCTGAAATATGAAGGAAATATCGAATCCTGTGAGATTAACTGAATGTTATTGTGAAAAAAAGAGTTGAATTATTTGCAATGTAATCTTGGTGGCTTGGTTGTAGATATCGCTTACAAAGCTACAACTGATGAATAATATCTTGGTATCTCCATGTTGGTTTCAATCTTCCATTCATCGATTGTTGGATCATAAACCTCCACTGAGGTTCTGGATTTACCATGACCTCCAACGACATATATCTTCCCATTCACAACGCAAGCGGAAGCATCATTTCGCTTGTACTTCATTCTATTAGCTGACATCCAGGAATTCGTTCGAAAATTGTATCGTTCGACCGAATCAAGTCCGTCACCACCAATGGCGTAAATCTCACCATTGCAAACAACACCACACAGTCCACCTCTGTTCTCTTTTATAGAAGTTAACTTTTCCCATTTCCTCATTCTTGGGTCAAAACTTTCCATTGAATTTAAATGATTCCCATTATTTCCACCAAACGCATATAAACGACCATCATATGAAACAAGAGCATGATAACCTCGTTTGGTTTCCATTGGAGCAATATTATTCCATGTATCCACCACTGGGTTGTAAACTTCGGCAGATGATAAATAATCACCAACATTCCAACCTCCCACAGTAAACATTTGATCATTCAACACAGCAGATGCTGCGCACCTTCGTTTCTCATTCATAGATGCCACCTTGTGCCAACCAGCATTAACTTGCTCCAAGTCTAACCGCTCAACAGAACTTGTGCCCCACAATCCACCACCACCAGCTGTATAAACATGGTTGTTTATCTTCACACTGGTTGAAGCCCATCTTCCCTCCAAGGTTGACACAATATTTCTCCAATGTTTCCCAACAACATCGTAAATACTGACAAGTTTGCTTGCAACACGACCACCCACAACCAGGAATTGTGATGCAACATTTACTGGTTGGTTTTCACTACGATTGATCAATTCAGCCATAATCACATCAACGAAAGTTTCACATTTTCTCATCCAAGTCCACTCAGTTTTTTTAATCATTTTAAGGAAGGAAGTTGGTAATTTCTTGATGTCAATCAGTTGAAACAAGCGTTCAAAGAATTGTTGTCGATTTTCAAGATCGTGTTTAACCCAATTCATGATGCTTCTGAAAATCATCTCTTCACTTGAAGAATCCGATGTCTTTGTCATTCTTATAAGAGCTTCAGTTTCATCCGGATTCAATTCTTTAAAGTCCAGTCCATTTGAAACCAACTCTAAGTTGTCTAAGAAGAAATTGTCACAATGTGTCACCAATTCAGGAATATTGTACATTTGTGCAAATGCCCGAACAATTAAACAGTTCCCAACTTCAAGTGTGTCGTTAAGAAAGCCAACACAATAATCTTTCACATATTTGATTTGCAACATATCGGCCGCCTCGTACAGTTGATAAACCGTTTCACTGTTGATTGTGATGTTTGCAGTGTAAATGAAGCTTATGATCAGGTTAAGTATCAGAGCTGTAATTCCAACAACTTTGACACCATCATCTGTACAGCCTTCTTTGCACTTGGATGTGAACATGGCTCTGTAATATTCGGAAAACGCGGCAAGAATATGTGGAGAAACAGGTTCTTTTGTGGTTGTTTTGCGTGCTTATAGCTGTAGCACAGAACCTGACCTGAATTCTCCAACTAATTAGACTCCGAATTGACTCCGTCTCGGAAGGTTTCTGAATTGCATCTTATAAGCTGATACAGTAAAACACATACACTTTAACTGGTTGCCTGAACATGCTCGGAACCGCGCCCGAGCAGGCGATTTATTTTCGGTCTTTATTCTAAAACGCGTTTTCGATAATAATTCATGCAAAGACTTTATACACGAAACATCAGCTTGCAAAACATATGGCATGGGGATTATATCCCGTTGACACGCACAGGAAGTGAGGTACAAACGGGTTTTTAGAACAGACGCACGCAGCTGCATGCAATTATGACTTACTAAAACAATTTAACAAAGCTTAATATAATAAGCAACAAATAATACACAAGCCGCGAATTTGCTACATAGCTTCCTTTCCCCCCAAATTTTAAATTTTGAAGAACTATTAATCCGCTATGGGGATCCATATAAATTATTGTAGGAATTCGCGGCTTTCAAATGGTGGCGCGAAAATCATTTTTCAATGAATCGAATAGGTTTGGGTTTCATCGATGGCGAAATGTGGATGACATCTGTAAAATAAACTGAACAAGGTTTTTTTTGTATAGGGCCTATAAAATAACTATCAGGTTATTCGCTAAGCCAAAGCATTGACGGTCCATGCAGAGGGCAAAAAATCAAACCAAAGCATTATTCAGACGCAAATCACGCTATAGACAATAGACAAAAAACATATTCGTATAAAAAATAGTCGGCGTGGAGCATCCTCGACACGCAATAACATACCCAGTAGACACAAAATACTCATATAAAATAGGCCACTCTAGACGATATTCAATACTCATGTAATAATCAATAATGCTTTAGTCGTGATCGTATACCCTATTCACATTTCTCACCAATCCTTGAGCAAAATGCTGAACAACTCGGTGACAGTCAAACATCCGTCTCATAGATGAAACGGCCACCACGAAAACGACAAACTTGTAAGTACGTTAGCCCAGGTGATCGCTCAGGTTTGCGACGCGTGTCGTGAAGAAAAGTCTTTTCCGACTCGACCAAAATGTCGAAAATATTGTTTTCCTCTTCGATTGTTCTGCTCGCGAATGATGGTTTCTTTATTAGACCCATGATTTCTGGCGTTTTCATCACTTCCCTTCAATCCACCGTATCTTCTTTGTGCTTTATGCCGGGTGGCGCAATATTCGTTTCTTCCGGACGACGACGTAGACGGCCACTTCGCCCATCCACAATGAGATTGAAACGCTTTATAAAGTCCAAACCAATCACGGGATGACGAACATTTGCCGATTTGAAAGTTCCATTCAAAAGATCCCACACCTTGTAAGGAAACGTTTAATACCTTGTTTCCAGTTGATGAGCAGTTTGTTTCGCTTAGTCGTAGTTTTCCGGAGTGTTTGTAAAAAATAGAACGTCTGTCTTCTAAATTGGGTAAAAGAGAAACTGATGCTCTGGGGTCCACCAGAAACTTGAAATTGTTTGCCACGTCTTCAACAAAAAATAAACCGGACTTCGCGTGATATCCTGGACTTGGTTTGTGGAATGTTGATTTGGGTTTTGTTCTTGACGTTTTGCTGTAGATTGCAGACCAATTGCAGCCTGGGTTGCATTTTCGTGCTCGGTTATCAAAATGTTTATGAAACCAACAAATCCTCACTTGCGGCTTTTCTGTTGGCATCGGAAAATTGAATAGATTGTTTCGCCAACACATTTTTTTCGTAAATAGACCTGCGTGTTCAAACACGTATTGGAGATTCACCACTGTGGAGAAACAGGTTCTTTTGTGGTTGTTTTGCGTGCTTATAGCTGTAGCACAGAACCTGACCTGAATTCTCCAACTAATTAGACTCCGAATTGACTCCGTCTCGGAAGGTTTCTGAATTGCATCTTATAAGCTGATACAGTAAAACACATACACTTTAACTGGTTGCCTGAACATGCTCGGAACCGCGCCCGAGCAGGCGATTTATTTTCGGTCTTTATTCTAAAACGCGTTTTCGATAATAATTCATGCAAAGACTTTATACACGAAACATCAGCTTGCAAAACATATGGCATGGGGATTATATCCCGTTGACACGCACAGGAAGTGAGGTACAAACGGGTTTTTAGAACAGACGCACGCAGCTGCATGCAATTATGACTTACTAAAACAATTTAACAAAGCTTAATATAATAAGCAACAAATAATACACAAGCCGCGAATTTGCTACAAATACTTCTGTGAGCTGATACTTTTCCACCTTCCGCATTGAATGTGACATCACAAAGTATCTTTCCTTTCCGTAAACTGTTTACATTGTCAAGTAAACCGACCTCGTGATCGCTTCTATATTCTTTCTCATTCAAGTTATTTGCAGCCATTATCACAGGACAAAAATCACTAAGAAAAATTAATTATTCCAGAAATTTTGATGAATAAAGTCGTAGTTGTCTGTGTGGTTCTGCATATTAGCATACAAATCTTAAGGCATGTCAGATCACCACGCACCCACCGTCGGGTTACCGGAGCTATTGCAGTGTGTTGTGTATGATAGACAGTAGACATGTTCCTTCAATTTGGAAGAACCCATTAATCCGCTGGGTTTCAGGCAATGTCCTTAAAGTGCCTTGCCCAAGGACACAACCGACTAGTTAGCGACCAGTTTCGCACCTGCAACTTTTCGATTGAAAGGCGACGCACTTAACCGCTAGGCTAACGGGCCGGACAGCAGTTAATATAAATATCTGATCTATGACATTTGTAATAAATCGGGTAAAATCTGGGTTTATAAATCCACTAGCTTCGCACAATGTCCATTCATAGAATACTAACTTACAGAACGTTAGTATTCTATGGTCTATTAACTGCATTGACCAACCATATACCCAACTTGCTAGTGGCTAGTCTCGATGCAATAACCTTTAGGCTGAAAGGCGACAGACTAACCGGGTAAACTGTTTAAACAGACACAACTTTGTCCGACCGGTTTGTCTGGTTGTTTATTGCGGCGCCTTTCAGCTGAAAGGATTAAGATTCTAATTCATAGAATTTATTAATTTCTATATTAATAGAATGAATATCCTATTTTATTCTAAAGTAATAGCTTTTGGCTGAACCCAGCGGATTAATGGTTTCTACCAAATTGAAGGAATGTATCTATCATACACAACACACTGCAATAGCTCCGGTAGCCCGACGATGGGCGCGAGGTGATCTGACGCTTGCCCGTGTGTTAACCTCCTTGGTTTTCCCATTCACGGGGATTAACATGAATATCCTATTCTAAAGTGCACCATTTCATCCTGGCTACAATTATCCAACATAAAAGAAAGTTCCTCATCTGCATATGTTGGCAAAGTAATTGCTTCCCGGGTTCCTAAACTCAATGCAGATGAATCAAAATATTTCTGACCTTAATATTTCGCAATTTGTTGTGGTTGGTATCTATAAGGATAGGATAGGATATTCATGTTTATCCCCGTGAATGGGAAAACCCCAGGGGTTATCACACGGGCAATCGTCAGATCACCTCGCGCCCATCGTCGGGTTACCGGAGCTATTGCAGTGTGTTGTATGTGATAGACACGTTCCTTCAATTTGGTAGAACCCATTAATCCGCTGGGTTCAGGCAATGTCCGTAAAGTGCCTTGCCCAAGGACACAACCGACTAGTTAGCGACCAGTTTCGCACCTGCAACCTTTCGATTGAAAGGCGACGCACTTAACCGCTAGACCATCGGGCCGGACAATAATGCTTTGATATGGAATCCCCACAAACCGGACAACACTAAAAGGAGGGAAATCGGGAAGGAGGGAAGGAGGGAAACTGCTCACTAAACCAATGGAAATAATTTTAACCCTGCTCTAAACACTAATCTTAACCCCAGAACTAACCCTAACTCTAACCCCATGCTTAAAACTAACTCTTAAGGGCTAATCTTTATTTTAATGTGCAATTTTCCTCCTTCCCGCCTTCCCTCTTTCCCTCCTTTTAGTTTTC
>CH003234.1:126166-156811 GCA_000149265.1 Ciona savignyi | reverse complement strand
TAGTTTTCACCCCACAAACCTCGTAAAACTATTTGCAATTTATATTCACCTGTTCAGTGTATTAGCATTAGTTCACGTCTATCTTATTATATATGGCGTCACAAAACTTATAGTAATCTATGGTAACTAAATACGAAGTCATCATTGCGCTACAAACTGTTTAAAACCTAAGGAAATCTCAAATAAACTAACTTGTTCACGAAACCTGTGAGTCAAAATGAGGAAGCATTACATCGTTGTCAATGGTAACGCTTTGTCGCTAGTGACGCCAGACGAAAACGCTTATTATTTTGTTAATGTAGTCTCTATGGTTTTACAGTCATATAGTATACTATTCTATTACAGGGAACTTATACAATACCATGCTTATAATAGTACCCTATGATTTGTATTAAACAATGGAAACATTTTATAACCGAATATGGGCTACTATAATGCATTGAAACTTTTCTATTCATGGCGTACGCTTTGATTTCTAATATGGCGGCAATAGTGGAATAGCGAGTGACGTAGTTTGTGCTTTACTCGGGAGTGAAATGTAATAAATTTCGCTTATTGCGTCATAACGAAACTATAATGTATTTGTGTTCGCAATTCTTACTTATTTTCCTGACCAACCAAACATACTCGGTGTGCAGTGGCCTCCGTTATTGCACTTTACTCTGCAAAGACTTGGACTGGCTGGTAATCAATTCATCATCAAAAAAGTTGGGAAACACTGTTTTAATGTCATGAACGAAACACATTTATCCGACGCTTGAGTTCTGGAATTTTTACCTTTATTAGACAAATGGTTTTTGTATTTGAACGAAAATATTATTCCATATGACTTCCCCCCACAAATCCGCTTTAACATGGCCGCAGGCTGGCTTTAACGTCCCAGAACTGCCTTTCCCCCCAAACAACCATGTTGTCTTTTGCTGGCCGCTGTGCAAGTTTGATGTTTATAAAGTGTTCCCCGGATATACTGAACACCATATCCGCGTATTGTCATGTTAGTAAGTAATAACAAATCCAACCTTCCGTGAAGTTGTCGGATCGCGGGTTACCGGAGTCACCTATTGTACTATTAGCTGTAGGGTTCAACCAGATTAAGTGCCAAGCACAGGCACATATACAAACTTGCTGAGCAAGGTATTTGCAGTCCGGCCCGTTGGTGTAGCGGTTAAGTGCGTCGCCTTTCAATCGAAAGGTTGCAGGTTCGAAACTGGGCGCTAGCTAGTCGGTTGTGTCCTTGGGCAAGGCACTTTACGGACATTGCCTGAACCCAGCAGATTAATCGGTTCTACCAAATTGAAGGAACATGTGAATCATATACAACGCACTGTAATAGCTCCGGTAACCCGACGATGGGCGCGAGGTGATCTGACGATTGCCCGTGTGTTAACCCCCTAGGTTTTCCCATTCACGGGGATAAACATGAATATCCTATCCTATACCAGCCTGAGTCGGGCGATGTTGCAACTCCAAGTCCGATAGGTCTACTGCAAGATGGGCACACTTTTTGAATCAGGGGCCGAAATTATTTCATTCTTGGACTGCCGGGCAAGTAATAAGAGCCATCTCATATAGTTCGTCATTGTTAATAGAACAAAACCATTAAACCAAGTAATGCGGTACATTAAGCTACTGGTTGAAATGATGGTCAACTGAAGCTGTGACATTATAATTTAGCCGTGACGTCGCTATTTAGTATTGCAACATGCCATTAACACCCGGTGAGCAAGAATAAAACAATTGATGATTTCTGGTCTAGTGCGCTGCCTTTTAGCCGAAGGGTTGTAGCTTCGAAACCGGTCGCTCTCTAGTCGGTTGTATCTGTAGCGACCTCATGTGTTTGCCTAAGATTTATAGTCGCGGCAGCTGGCAATTGCGCTGACAATGCGTCATCACTGAAATATTATTATTAGGTTTAGGATTATTACCACAGCTGTCGGATACTTTGCCTATATATGTTTATTTCACTTTTGCTAGAGAGAGTCCTAACGCATTAAGTAATATCTTGTATGTGTCGATACTGGGAGTTTTATATGGAATCTATATCGTTGCAATATTTAACGGTTTACTTTTAATTGGTACTAAGTTAATCGCCTCAATTGCTCAATACAATTGATGTTATCAAACTACTGAAGCTTTGATCGAGCAACCACAGAAGTCAAGGAGTCGTTTACGCAGAAAACCTCAATTAATTAGGGCACCTCCGAGAGTCGAGATAGCGCGTAGGGAATCGCAGATCGCATCAGGCGTTGTAACCGGCTTATCTGGGGCCTACAAGAGAAAATCCAACTAGATTAGACAAGCGGCCTGTAACGGCTCCCTACATATCTTTGGGCAAGGCACCCCCGTGCAATGGGGGAGTCGGCTTTAGGAGAAGGGGTGGCCCGGAAAGTGTGGGCCGCAGTGGAAAAAGAAAAACCCCAAAAATGAAAATCCACTGAAAAGTTTCAAGTGCAACACTTACCAAGGCATTTAAAAGTATATTAATTAAAAATAAAATATATAAATAAATAATTAAAATAAATTAGAAAAAAACATTATTGTGCAAAACAATATTGCACTTTATAAATAACTTAAATTATTTAGAAAAACATATTTTGTGCAAAACAATATTGCACTTTAAGTATGCATAACAATTATGCATAGTACAAACAATAAGTAGGCAAAGACTGCCTAACTGACAAAACTAATATTAAATAAAAATGAAAAATGAATAAACTATGCAGCAAGTTCCGGAAAAATAAATTCTTGAGATAATGACTTATAGTGACGCCACAACAACAGAAGAGCCTCCTGCCGTCACTAGATCTCCCAATGCTCTGAAAAATAGAAAATCTGGACAGTAGGGTTCTTAAATAAAACAATAGTAAAAGAAAGAGAAAAAAAAGAGTTTTACTTGTAAGTGATACATGCGGGTGCAGGTGAGCTAGTGTGCGACTTTAGTGGTGGTTGGATGTGAAGCATTCTAGATACAAGGTAACTGTTAGGGCCGGCTAAATGTAAACATCAACAAAAATCCATTTCAAAATATTATTGCCATCGGCTTACCATGTAACAGTTACAGCCTGCGGTGTAATATGGTGGAACGAATTGGTGAGTAATCATGTGGACAAAAATAAAGTGGTGTATTAAAAAATAAAAATAAAAAATAACATCTATTGCAGGTGTTACATTAAAAGATTGAGGTGATACAACAAAGAATAAAACAAATCAAAACATGAAAGAGTTAGAAAAGAGTGGTAGAACAAAAGAGTAAAATATACTAGTGGTGTGATAGTAAAGGGGAATTTAAGAATGGGTTCGGATATTATAAGAGTAAGCTTAGATATAGATAAGATTATGTATGTTAACCAAGAATTATTTTTACTGAGATACAAGGAATTGTAAAAGTGGGCCATTATAAGGGAGGGTTTGAAAATCATATGATATTAAATAAATTAACAATGGTTAAGGAAGAGGGTGAGGATCATCCAAGAGGTGTTGTTTTACTACTTTAATAAATTTGGTAAATAACTTAATATCACGGATACTGGTGGGAAGTTGGTGCCAGAGTTTGGGGCCAATATACTTTATGGATTGCTGGGTGGTGGTTTTACTGCAATATGGAATTAAAAATCGTGATTTTTGCCTGGTCGACATGCCTGATGTCATTGGTTTTAACTTAATACACTGTAAAATAGAAGGGGGTACATTGTGGTGGTTACATTTGTGCATAATAGATAATATTTCAAGCTTGTGCATGTCATGTATAGTTAAAAAACTATGTTGGTGCATAATTCTTACTGTGTTTTCCTGTTTTCCAAGGTTAAATATCATTCGTATATATTTATTGCATATACGTTGAAGTTTATTTACTAATTGATAGTTACCATAACACCAGGTGGAAATGCAGTATGTGATATGACTAACAATTAGTGAGTGATATAATGTAATGAGTGATGGGCGGTCAATTAAATGTTTAATTTTACGTATCATGAGCATATTGGTGTTTAATTTTTTAATCAGTGTTAGCATGTGGGGTTTCCAAGACAAGTGTTCATTAATAGTCAATCCCAGAAATTTAAAAGAATGAACTTTTTCAATTGGATAATTGTTCATCACTATGGGGGGAGGTTGTGGCACTGGTTTGGTAGAGTTGGAAAAGTACATATACTTGGTTTTATCAATGTTCAAAATTAATTTGTTTGTACAGAGCCAGGAAGATACTCTACCTAAGTCATCATTAACATTTTTATAAATTACAGATTGATTAACACCAGGTGTAAAAAATACTGGTGTCATCAGCAAACATTATGGTTTGGCTGTGCTTAAGGCAATTTGGAAGGTCATTTATATATATAAGAAATAATAATGGCCCAAGGATTGATCCTTGAGGCACACCAAGTTTTACAGGGTTCATGTGGGATGATAAAACTCCATTAAAGTCTACTATCTGTTTGCGATCGGACAGGTAACTGCCGAACCAATCAAGTGCAACACCTCGGATATGGGACATTTTACTAAGTAAGATTCCATGGTCAATTGTATCGAAGGCTTTGGAAAGGTCAAGAAAAACACCAATAACTGATTTCTTTTTTCTAATTGTTCATTTACAATGTTAACCAACACATTACAAGCATCGCTGGTTGAGTGCCCTTTTCTAAATCCAAATTGTTGATTGTTAAAAAAACAATTTCGTGTTAGAAAAGCACTAGTCCTATTGTAGATTATTTTTTCGAGTACCTTTGAAAAAGAAGGTAATATACTTATTGGCCTGTAGTTATTTATTAAAGTAGGCTTGCCTTTTTTAAAAATTGGAATAACCTTAGCAATTTTAAAGGCATTGATATATTCTCCAGATTGTATAGAAAGGTTGAAGATATGGGATAGAGCTAGCAAAATGTTTTCAGGGGTTGATTTAATTAGCTTTGTTGGGATTTGGTCCATACCGCTGCTTGATTTGGATTTTAGATCTTTGATAATAGTTTTAATTTCAGATGGACTGGTGGGGAATAAAAACATGGAGGAGGGTGACTTGAGTTCCCAGATAGTCGGTGTGATGACAAGTGGATTTTGGAATTTGTTTTACCAACCCCAGATGCAACATTTGAAAAATAATTATTAAAGTGGTTGGCAATGCACTTTGGATCACTGGTGCGAACACCTTCTACAAAAAATGACCTTGGGTTCTTGGATTTAAGTCTACCAAGTAAATTGTTTATGGATCTCCAAGTGGCTTTCATATTTTTTTTTATTAAAATCAAAAAGTTTTCTGTAATGAGCTTTTTTTTGACTCCAGGATTTTTCGATTGTAAATATTTCTTGCAGAATGATATTTTAATTTGGAGTCTTCGGTTTGTTTTTGAATGAATTTTTTGTGAAGTTTCTGTTTAATTTTGTTCAGTTTCTGGATGTCTTCACTAAACCAAGTGTTGGATTTATCACTGGTAATTTTAACCAAGGGAAAACTACTGTCAAATTTAGTATTATACAAAGTCATTAATTTCGAATAAGCAATATTTGGATCTGACTCATAATAAATTGAACTTCAATTCCATAGTTTGGATGGCAGTATTAAAGTGGGACATATTACTTTGACTAAATATTCTTGATTTTGATTGTATTATACTGGATTTATTATCTGTTTTAGTGTTTAAGGCCATTATGACAGGTAGATGATCAGATATACTGTCTGTTAATATGCCAGCTCTTATGAATGAACTGTCAATAGTTGTCCAAATATGGTCAATTGCAGTTGCACCTGAGTCCGTAATCCGGGTCGGTTTATTTATAATGGACTGGTAACAATTTTCATGCATTGCATCTTTAAAATTGTTGATATGGTTGTTATTTCCAATGAGAAGGTCATAATTGAAGTCACCTACTATGATGCATTGTGAGTGTCTTGTTTCAATTTTTTGAAGCAACTTTAATAAATTTTCTAGGAAAAAGGAATTTGATTCGGAGTCCGATCTAGGTGGCCGATAAATAACACCACAGATTAAGGAGGATTTTGAATTAGGTGTAGGCTGGGGTAATAAATTAGGAAAAGTTACAAAAAGGGACTCAAAAACCCTCTCCTCCATAACTGATAGGCATTCTTTAACATGAAAATCTAGGTCAGATCTAATGTACATTCCAACTCCACCACCCCTGTGTTCAGTCCGGCTGTTGCTAACGAAAACATAACCGGGTAAATTTGAATATTGCCCTGTTTGGTGTCCAACTATCCATGTTTCAGTTATTGCAATAACTTCAGGTTTGAATTTAAGAGATAATACTAAAGCTTCCAGTTTGCTAAAATTACGAGGATTTGCCAAAGATCTAATATTCAAACTCAGGGTAGAAAAATTTTGTTCACTTTCAAACATATGGGATTTACATTGATTTGATGTTATATATAGCTCTGGGCACCCAATGATAGTTTCCTCATTAACTTCATTATCTAACACATCGTCATCTAGGTAATTAAAAAAAGAATTTAATTTACTTGGGTCAAGATTGATTTGGGTTGTAGAAGGGAAAAGTAGAAGCGAAAGTTCAGAGTCGGAAATCTCATGAAAAGGCAGGTGTGACTTAAAAGAGCAGGTGTTGCATAGCCAGTTGCAATGTGAATTATAAATATTCTTTTTAATATTATTTGCATTAAGGCTTAGCGAAGTATTTTTTAGACAGTTAAAGTGTGAGTTTGAGTGGCAATTGTCACAGGAAACAAAATTTTGATTTATACGGATTAGCTTGCTGCATATCAGACATGTTTTTCTTTTGGAAGGTGACATACGGGATGTTTAAACTGGCCAATTAGAACATAATTTATACCGATACATAACTAAGTGGAACCGGGTGTAGAAGCTAGGATATTAGTAATATCAGATAGTCTATGGAGCACTTGCCTCTTGTTGTTATGAATGATGTAGACAGCCCCGTTGTTGGTCCACACGCTTCGAAAACCAAACACCTCCTTGGCTTTCTCCACGATCCGGAGCCGTCTTGCCGTCAATGATTCAGTAATTGCCATCTTCGTTCCCTTCAGGCACCTCTTGGAATTAAAGACGTCATTCCGAACCATTCTTCGGACAAACTTCACAATACATTGGGGTCCGGTTTTCTTTTGTCGGCAGCACATGTGCAATATCAATTTCTGCGGAAACAAATGGATATGGTAATTGCATTTTGTTAAATATATTTAAAATGTATTTTAAAAACTGGTCCCTGTTTTTTGGTATTTCTTGGCAGCCATGAAGGACGAGGCAGTTTCTTCGTCCATACTGCTCCAATCCATCTAACCGTTCGTCGGTGCGTTCTATCAAGGCCTTCAGTTCTTTAAAGGAGGCCTCCAATGCGTTAAGAGAAGATCTCATCTCTAGGAGCTCTTTTCCTCGATCCGACGAACCTGCAATGTTTAAGGAAGGAGCAGTATCTGGTTCTTTTTCAAACCTGGCCTCAAGTCCTTCTTGCTTACCCTTGAACGCAAGCATCGTTTCCTCCATCTTTAAGAGCTTCTCCATTAGTAAAGCTTCCATTTTTCGGTCTCAAATAGTAAACTTATAAAAGGCCAAGTTAACAAGTTTTTCTATCCTTGCATTCACCTTATTCAAATAGAAAGATAAGTGATAGTCTCTGATAGTGATAGTCAGTGATAGTCTCAATAAGCGTTCTATTTTGTACAACCAAATTCCAGCTTATATAATACAGTTGTCAACACCACCTTAACGACAACAACAGCCGTAAAGGCCACATATTGCAATAAGACATGACACATTCTAAAACTACCTTGCGTTGCAAGGGCAATCGGGTTTCATAACACGTACCTTCAATAATTTTAACAACACAAACAGTTTTTACATGGAAAATAATTGCTATAATACAATAATAATAAGACAAACTGGCAAATTTGCTACATGTTTAAATGTTCTTTACAAGCATGTTATACGGAATATTTGTTTTAGTTGAATCTCAGCAGAAATATAAGGATATTAAAACAATATGACTTATTAAGCATAATTTTGATGGTAATAACAGTGTATTATATACATAAAGTACAAATAAGTAAAATGGTTGTAAAATAAATTTAAGTAGCTGTATGATGTACGGCGTATATAGGTGTTAACATGTGACATATTTAAATTGGATAAGTCTGAAATATAAAAAAATATCAAATCCTGTAAGATTAACTGAATGTTATCGTGAACAAAAGAGTTGAATTATTTGCAATGTAATCTTGGTGGCTTGGTTGTAGATATCGCTTACAAAGCTACAACTGATGAACGGAATCTTGGTATCTCCATGTTGGTTTCAATCTTCCATTCATCGATTGTTGGATCATAAACCTCCACTGAGGTGCTGGATTCATCACCTCCAACGACATATATCTTCCCATTCACAAAGCAAGCGGAAGCACCATATCGCTTGTAGTTCATTCTGCTGGCCGACCTCCAGGAATTGGTTCGAAAATTGTATCGTTCGACCGAATCAAGTCCTCTACCACCAATGGCGTAAATCTCACCATTGCAAACAACACCACACAGTCCATCTCTGTTCTTTTTCATAGAAGTTAACTTTTCCCATTTCCTCATTCTTGGATCAAAACTTTCCATTGAATTTAAATGATTCCCATTACTTCCACCAAACGCAAATAAACGACCATCATATGAAACAAGAGCATGACCACTTCGTTGGGTTTCCATTGAAGCAATATTAGTCCGGGCATCAAACATTGGGCTGTAAACTTCGGCCGATGATAAAAAATCTTTATTTAGGCCTCCCACAGTGAACATTTGATCATTCAACACAGCAGATGCTGCGAACCATCGTTTCTCAATCATAGATGTCACCTTGTGCCAACCAGCATTAATTTGCTCCAAGTCCAACTGCTCAACAGAATTTGTGCCAGGACATCCACCAGCCGTATAAACATGGTTGTTTATCTTCACACTGGTTGAACCCCATCTTTCCTCCAAGGTTGACACAATGTTTCTCCAATGTTTCCCAACAACATCGTAAATAGTGACACGTTTGCTTGCATCAACATCATCAGCACCACCCACAACCAGGAATTGGGTTGCGACCCCTATTGCTCTAGCTCCATCTACTAGTTGGTGTTCACTACGATTGATCAATTCAGCCACAATCACATCAACGAAAGTTTCACATTTTCTCATCCAAGTCCACTCAGTTTTTTTAATCATTTTAAGGAAGGAAGTTGGTAATTTCTTGATGTCAATCAGTTGAAACAAGCGTTCAAAGAATTGTTGTCGATTTTCAAGATCATGTTTAACCCAATTCATAATGCTTCTAAAAATCATCTCTTCACTTGAAGAATCCGATGTCTTTATCATTCTAATAAGAGCTTCAGTTTCATCCGGATTCAATTCTTTGAAGTCCAGTCCATTTGAAACCAACTCAAAGTTGTCTAAGAAGAAGTTGTCACAATGTGTCACCAACTCAGGAATATTGTACATTTGTGCAAATGCCCGTACAATTAACCAGTTCCCAACTTCAAGTGTGTCTTTAAGAAAGCCCACACAATAATCTTTCACATATTTGATTTGCAACATATCGGCCGCCTCGTACAGTTGATAAACCGTTTCACTGTTGATTGTGATCTTTGCAGTGTAAATAAAGCTTATGATCAGGTTAAGTATCAGAGCTGTAATTCCAACAACTTTGACACCATCATCTGTACAGCCTTCTTTGCACTTGGATGTGAACATGGCTCTGTAATATTCGGAAAACGCGGCAAGAATACTTCTGTGAGCTGATACTTCTCCACCTTCCGCATTGAATGTGACATCACAAAGTATCCTTTCTTCACGTAAACTGTTTAGATTGTGAAGTAAACCGACCTCGTGATCGCTTCTATATTCTTTCTCATTCAATTTATTTGCAGCCATTGTCACAGGACAAAAATCACTTAGAAATATTAATTAATACAGGAATTTTGATGAATAAAGTCGTAATTATCTTAAGGCATACAAATTACGCACTTACAAAGGATTACAAAGGAATCTCAAGCAAATAAATCGGTTAAAAATCTGGATTTTTAGTCCCGGTAGTTAGTTGGGTGGCTTTATAGGATTTAAGTGGAAGAGAAAAAAACCTAAACTGAAATTCTAGCAGTGGTTAAATAAACCGTTTTAAAACACTCACACTCACAGCAGTTAATTTAAATATTTAATCTAGGACATTTGTTGTTAATTTATGTACAAATGCCAAATATATTTTGCTTGTAAATCTCAAGCAAATAAATCGGTTTAAAATCTGGAAACACACCTAAAAACTTTTAAAGTGTATTGGACTACTGATAAGATAATGTTGTAGTAATGCTATATAATGCAAGTTGTATTTTCGAGCTCCGGCTTAAAAAACAATGTTCGGACGATTTCGCACGGTAGATGCGCTTACGGTATGGAGAAACGCATCCGGTATTTCTCGCCCTAGTGTTTTAAAGTTCTTATCAGAGGGGCATATAGTAAGCGATTGCTAAAAACTTACACTTAACCATATACGCGACTGGTACAACATTTCTCTCGGCTCACGCGGCAAGTTCCACGATCCTTAATAAACAGACTCCCTGCTTTCCCTTTCGTGCTAATCGTAGCCGCGGTAAGTCGCACGAATTATCAAAAAATCATAAAACCTCGCTTTTTCTAAGCGCCGTAACCGCAATGAAGAAGAAAAAATCACTATATTTTCTTCAAACCGGGGCACCACCGAATTTAATATCTGGATTTCTCTCGGATATAGAAATCGAAACATTGGAAATATAAAAAAAACGATTCTATATTTTGTAAATTTCTGATAATTATCGCAGCCTAATAATCTAACTTAGAGTAATTTGTATTAACGCTGCTAATTGTTTGAACGTTTTACTGACTGAGGTAATCTGTTGTCTCGACTAGCGGGATCGAAATAAGCAAGAGGAACAACCTACAGACCATACAGCGGTGTCGTGACCGGAGAATGCGGGAATAACAGGGGTGGAAAGGAAACCAGACACGTCATACATGTGCAGCAGACCGTGGTTGGGTTATGATGTCATAGAACGATCACGGAACGTGCTACCCAGGTAAATACAATTGTACCTGGGAAATAGGCGGAGCTAGAAACGTCAATCAACCACAACTAAGTCCTGCATTAAGAAGATCCATATGAAGAGCGCCTGTGTGGCCTAAGTGTTAACGTTGACTTAACTGGTGTAAAATTTAATGTTCAGTTTAAAATAATGGACCGAATAAAGAACCAGCGATACCAAGTTCATATAGCTTGCCGGTAAACATATATTTATAACGACCAACGATTTTGGGATAGTTTGCCATGTATATGTGTAAGCGCGATTTGTAATAAAACATCATCATTTTAGAAACAATCAGTTATATATATTACTACACTTCCACAGTATTCTTCACTCCTATCATTGTCTTTCTTTTCTTACAATTTCTGTTAGCTGTCAGTAAGAACCTGACCAGTAATTTCGGACATTTTCATCATTATTCACATAACAAACGGAAGCTTGCTGCTGTTTATCTGCACTTGTTTCTTACTTTCGCATTCTTACGCCCGATGTATATGTATATCCCCTACAGAATCACCCACAATTAAAGCGATTGCTGACTGCAAGAAATATTCGATCAAGTTGTAACCAGTGATAATCTTCCAGGGCGTCTACCTGGCTAAACAAAGAAGTCCAAACTACTTTCCCGGCATATCTGAGCTTACAGATTAAGCCGGGGTGATGGGTTACTGACAGCTTATAAAACCAAACAATAATTTTTTACATAAATCACAAACAATCTGATTAAATTTTGTCCCCAGTTTAAATCCATTTTAATCGGTTCCGCTCCAGCAGTTTGCGGGCCACCAATTGTTTAGTGTTCGAGTATTATGTTGTTATCATCCAATAAGACAGCTGTATTTTATACGGCAAGTAAATTCAGATTTATTCGGATTTTGTAGCCTTTTAGCTTTTATACCATGTATTCGAGCTTGGCAGCCATAATTGTGCAAGGCTATTTACGGACATTGCCTGAACCCAGCGGATTAATGGGTTTAGTTATGAACCTACAACATTTTGATTGAAAGGTGACGCACTTAACCGCTAGACCAGCCGGCACAGAACACACTGAAATAGCTCCGGTAACCCGACGGTGGGCGCAAGGTGATCGGACAAATGCCCGTGTGGTAACTTCCCAATGACGTCATGTGCAGAATGGAGTTGAGAAACATCTTCTCCGATCCTCGTTCGATGGAACGAACCTCATCCCGACCGAGATCTTATGGAGGAGGAAGGAGGCATTCAGCGATGGAGTGACATCCAAGAAGAGATCCTGGTTCGAGATATTGCAGGAACACATCAATAGCAGGGTGGGTTGGATAGCTCGACTGTGGGCATGAGGTGAATATACGTATGTAACCCAGATCAGCGATGAAGAGCTCGATAAAGCGAGGGAGAATTACCCCTTCCACACCCCACGTACGAAGGAAGCTTTGTTCTACCGACGAACATTCGAATCGAAGTTCGGATCGAAACTCTCCAAGTTGATTCCATACCAGTGGTTGCCGAGGTGGACCGGAAGTGACGATCCAAGCGCGAGGGTGTTGGCGCATTACCAGAACGACGAGGAGTGAAATGACAGATTAAAAACACGGAGCAAAATCAATATGTGGTCCCTTTGGAATCGAAGGAACCATAACAATAAAATGTAAAATTGAAAGAAGTTATGTCTCGTGGCCACAGACCTACTATAAGCCAGTAGAATGTAAATGTGTGATGCAAAAATATGTGTTGCGCGTTTAATGGTACCTAGGTGACGGAATGAAACAGGAATGGTCTGGTTTCGAATTCGCAATCTTCCGGTTAGTGGTGACAACACAATGTAATATTCTGTAGGACTTCGTGAATTTTAGTTTAATTTGTGCTTATGTCTGGCACTTGATCTAGCCTGACGATTCCCCAACTAACCGTGTTTAGCTGATATGACTCTCGCGATCCGACGACTCCACGAAAGGGAATTTTATTCTTGATTGAATGACATTTTACAAAATACACAGTTTAACTAATTGTGGCGATCCCGCCAATATGTGACGTCATGTCAGTTTGTGAGGAAGCAGATTAGACGGGAATCATCGAGTCTGGTGCGGTGGTGAAGCCGATTCAGACCACAGGGACAACTGTGCGGTGTAAGCTGTCCAACATGGCCGCTCAAACTACACAAAGAAAACAATGGGAAACCGTGAAATTCACTACAATTCTAATTTAAATTCTAGGCACTCCATACACATCTGTGTTTCGTCAAACCAAACCATGATTGAGACGTTCCTTTTATTTGGTAGAACTCATTATTCCACTGGGTTTAAGCAATGTCCGCTGATTGCCGGGACACGACCGACTAGCTACCGACCAGTTTTAAACCCGCAATCCTCCGGCTGAAAGGCGACACATCAACCCACCAAGCTAAATGGATATAACAAGACGAAATTATGTTGTAAATTTACAGATGAATTGAATCCAAAACTGCGTGTTTATTACTTTGTCAGCGAATTTAATGTCATTGATTTCTTCATCTTTATAACTCATGGCGGAAATGAATTAAAACAATAATAAGACATCAAATCACTTCCACAAAATGTTTATTAATATTTACATATAGTTCACCCGCAAATACCACGGGTATATTTCTGCGCCTGTTATACCATTGATTCAATGTACCAGTTATACACAATATAAACGGCGTTAGATATTCACGAAACATAGTATATGTAGGATAGGATATTCATGTTTATCTCCGTGAATGGGAAAACCAAGGGGTTTATCACACGGGCAATCGTCAGATTACCTCGCGCCCACCGTCGGGTTACCGGAGCTATTGCAGTGTGTTGTATATGGTAGACATGTTCCTTCGATTTGGTAAAACCGATTAATCCGCTGGGTTCAGGCAATGACCGTAAAGTGCCTTGCCCAAGGACACAAACGACTAGCCAGCGACCAGTTTCGAAACTGCAAACTTTCGGCTAAAAGGCGACGCATTTTTAACCGCTCGAACAACCGGTCTTACGATATGACATAAGAAAAGCATTGGTGATCCCCCAAAGAGCTACCACATGTTTTGCATGTTCTTTACAAGCATGTTATACGGAATAATTGTGTTAGTTGAATCTCAGCAGAAATATAAGGATATTAAAACAATATGAATTATTAAGTATAATTTTGGCTTAAAATTAGTGTATCATATAAAAAGTACAAATAAGTAAAATTTTATGTGAAATAAATGCAAGTAACTGTATGATGTACGGCGTATATAGTTGTTAACATGTGACATATTTAAATTGGAATCCACATATTTAGATAATTCTGAAATATAAAGGAAATATTAAATCCTGTGAGATTAACTATGAGTAATTGTGAACAAAAGAGTTGAATTATTTGCAATGTAATCTTGGTGGCTTGGTTGTAGATATCGCTTACAAAGCTACAACTGATGAAGCACATCTTGGTATCTCCATGTTGGTTTCAATCTTCCATTCATCGATTGTTGGATCATAAACCTCCACTGAGGTGCTGGATTCACCACGACCTCCAACGACATATATCTTCCCATTCAGAACGCAAGCGGAAGCACCAACTCGCTCATAGTTCATTCTGCTGACCGACCTCCAGGAATTGGTCCGAAAATTGTATATTTCGACCGAATCAAGTCCGTTACCACCAATGGCGTAAATCTCACCATTGCAAACAACACCACACAGTCCATATCTGTTCTCTTTCATAGAAGTTAACTTTTCCCATTTCCTCATTCTTGGATCAAAACTTTCCATTGAATTTAAATAATTCCCATTACTTCCACCAAACGCATATAAACGACCATCATATGAAACAAGAGCATGTTCATGTCGTTTGGTTTCCATTGGAGCAATATTAGTCCATGTATCCAACATTGGGATGTAGACTTCGACAGATGATAAATAATCATCGTTCAAACCTCCCACAGTAAACATTTGATCATTCAACACAGCAGATGCTGCGAACCTTCGTTTCTCATTCATAGATGCCACCTTGTGCCAACCAGCATTAATTTGCTCCAAGTCCAACCGCTCAACAGAATCCGTGCCAGGCCATCCACCACCACCAGCCGTATAAACATGGTTGTTTATCTTCACACTGGTTGAACCACATCTTTTCTCCAAGGTAGACGCAATATTTCTCCAATGTTTCCCAACAACATCGTAAATACTGACAAGTTTGCTTGCATCTAAACCACCCACAACCAGGAATTGGGATGGAATCTCTACTACTCTCGCTCCCTCTACTGGTTGGTTTTCACTACGATTGATCAATTCAGACATGCACACATCAACAAAAGTTTCACATTTTCTCATCCAAGTCCACTCAGTTTTTTTAATCATTTTAAGGAAGGAAGTTGGTAATTTCTTGATGTCAATCAGTTGAAACAAGCGTTCAAAGAATTGTTGTCGATTTTCAAGATCGTGTTTAACCCAATTCATGATGCTTCTGAAAATCGTCTCTTCACTTGAAGAATTCGATGTCTTTGTCATTTTAATAAGAGCTTCAGTTTCATCCGGATTCAATTCTTTGAAGTCCAGTCCATTTGAAACCAACTCTAAGTTGTCTAAGAAGAAATTGTTACAATGTGTCACCAACTCAGGAATATTGTACATTTGTGCAAATGCCCGAACGATTAACCAGTTCCCAACTTCAAGTGTGTCTTTAAGAAAGCCAACACAATAATCTTTCACATATTTGATTTGCATCATATTGGCCGCCTCGTACAGTTGATAAACCGTTTCACTGTTGATTGTGATCTTTGCAGTGTAAATGAAGCTTATGATCAGGTTAAGTATCAGAGCTGTAATTCCAACAACTTTGACACCATCATCTGTACAGCCTTCTTTGCACTTGGATGTGAACATGGATCTGTAATATTCGGAAAACGCGGCAAGAATACTTCTGTGAGCTGATACTTCTCCACCTTCCGCATTGAATGTGACATCACAAAGTATCCTTTCTTCACGTAAACTGTTTACATTGTCAAGTAAACCGACCTCGTGATCGCTTCTATATTCTTTCTCATTCAAGTTATTTGCAGCCATTATCACAGGACAAAATTCACTAAGAAAGATTAATTATTCTAGGAATTTTGATGAATAAAGTCGTAGTTGTCTGTGTGATTCTGCATATTAGCATACAAATCTTAAGGCATACAAATTACGCACTTAGAATAGAATAATCATGTTTATCTGCGTGGATGGGAAAACCAAGGGGGTTAACACACGGGCAATCGTTAGATCACCTCGCGCCCACCGTCGGGTTACCGGAGCTATTGCAGTGTGTTGTGTATGATCCATACGTTCCTTCAATTTGGTGGAACCTATTAATCCGCTGGGTTTAGGCAATGTCCCTAAAGTGCCTTGCCCAAGGACACAACAGACTAGCTAGCGACCAGTTTCGCATCTGCAACTTTTCGATTAAAAGGCAACGCACTTAACCGCTAGGCTTACGGGCCGGACAGCAGTTAATATAAATATCTGATCTATGACATTTGTAATAAATCAGTTAAAATCTGGGTTTATAAATCCACTGGCTTCGCACAATGTCTATTCATAGAATACTAACTTACAGAACGTTAGTATTCTATGGTCTATTAAGTGCGTTGCCCAACCTTAAACCCGTATGGAAAGTACGTCAATTTTCGACGAGATCTCGAGTGTGCACGCGCCAAATATTTAAGTGTGCAGTGTGCAAACGTCCTAAGAGTGCACACTTCAAGTGTGCACACAATCTCCTTTTCATTACTGTTTTACCAAAATCTTAAAAAACATATTATTCTATCCTCAATTTTTCGTGTCCGTCAGCTAACGTATCTATCTACATAAAAAAACGTACTGACAGTAAATTACCCGAGGTCCAGAGGTAGGTTTACAGGTTTGTTGAAAATTATACGATGTTTATGTTTTAACATCGCCAGCTTGCGAGCATGTGTGAAATTACCCAAGTGTGCAAAGACGCGGAGTAAAAAATACTCGAGTGTGCAGCTGCCGTACTTTCCATACTGCCAACCGTATACCCAACTTGCTAGTGGCTAGTCTCGATGCAATAACCTTTAGGCTGAAATGTGACACACTAACCGGGTAAACTGTTTAAACAGACACAACTTTGTCCGACCGGTTTGTCTGGTTGTTTATTGCGGCGCCTTTCAGCTGAAAGAATTAAGATTCTAATTCTTAGAATTTATTAATTTCTATATTAATAGAATAAATATCCTATTTTATTCTAAAGTAATAGCTTCCCGGGTTCCTAAACTGAAAGCAGATGAATCAAAACATTTCTGAGTTTAATATTTAGCTATCTGTTGTGGTTGGTATCTATAATGCTTTGATATGAAATTCCCACAAACCTCGTAAAGCTATTTGCAAGTTATATTTACCTGTTTATTTAATATATATATATATTGGACTTTACATAGTGGACGGGTAGCGGTTTTAATTTATTATTAATTTGTTTGACTCCGATAAGCGTACAATTAAACGGTACAATTACAAAAATACATAAGCATAACCGGCTACGTACTTTTATTAATGGAACGGGCTGTAGGGTACGTTAAGCGTATTCCCGCCCTCGAGAGGAGAGGCTTAGAGCCTAGGCTATACAGACTGTGGATTTGGAAACACAGTGCTGTATAAGCCTAGACATCTCTGTCTGTCTCTCTCTCTGATAAAATGGAGTCTTTTATACGCGATTTTTCTCCAAGGAAAAAGTGCGATGAAGAATATCTAAAACACAAACAATAGATTATTTTTGCGCTAGATACAATGGCAATTAAATGCGCACTGGATTTAAACGTTTACGTAAGTCGCGTTGATCGCATCGTGAATTTAGACAACAGTTCGTCATTTAGAGGTTCCTTTGTTCCTTGAAATTTTCTTGGAACTGTGTCGCCAGCCGCCAATTATGTCGGTACGACAAGTTCACGTCTATCTTATTATATATTGCGTCACAAATCTTATAGTAATCTATGTTAACTAAATACTAAGTCATTATTTCAATAAAAACTGTTTAAAACCACCAAGGAAATCTCAAATAAACTAACTTGTTCACGAAACCTGTGAGTCAAAATGAGGAAGTATTACATCGTTGTCAATGGTAACGCTTTGTCACTAGTGGCGCCAGACGATAACACTTATTATTTTGTTAATGTAGTCTCTATGGTTTAACAGTCATATATGGTATTCTATCTTAGAGTATTTGTACAATACTATGCTTATATTTGTACTCTATGATTCTATGATTGTATTAAACAATGGTGTATAAATTTTTTCTTCACTGTTCTTTAATTTGTTCTCGCCTTTTACGTTCCTTGATGCATTTACATTCCGGCTTCTTTAAGTTGTGCGATAAGACGCGCACGTTAATTGGCAATCGACGTTTTTTCCTTCTTTAAATACTCGACCTCTAAGTTCGTTGTTATATTTCAGTTGTGAGCCAAATGAGTCTTTAGTTTTTTAGTATTTGTTAACGGTTATATAGTATTTGTTTATTAACAGATTTTCTTTCTTTATTTCTTCGCAGAGCATTACGATATATTTATGCAAATTTAAATTTATGTAAAAAAATTAGATTGGGATCACGCACAGTTCGGTAAGAATGTTTTTTAATGAGTTTGTTATATTGTGTTTTTTTATATTTAAGTCGATTTTTATTTACAGAAAACCGCTTTTGCTTTACAAATATATATCACTTCGAGGAAGCAAGCGAGTATATTTGACTGTGCCCACGTTACAAGCAGCCTATGTTACGGAAATTCAATTTTGAAGGCTGCATTGTAACAAATGGCAACATTTTATAACCGAATATAGGCTACTATAATGCATTGAAACTTTTCTATTCATTACGCACGCTTTGATTTCTAGTGTGGCTGCAATAGCGGAATAGCGAGTGACGTACTTCGTGCTTTACTGGGGAGTGAAATGTAATACATTTCGTTTATTGCGTCACAACGAAACTATAATGTATTTGTGCTCGCAATTCTTATTTCTTTTCCTGACCAACCAAACATACTCGGTGTGCAGTGGCCTCCCTTGTTGCACTTTACTCCACAAAGACTTGGGCTGGTTGGGAATTAGTTCATCACCAAAAAAGGTTGGGAAACACTGTTTCAATGTCATGAACGAAAAACATTTATCCGACGCTTGAGTTCTGGATTCTTTACCTTTATGAGACGAATGGCTTTTGTATTTGTTTGTTATGTAATAATGCATTTGTAAACAAGACCTTCTATCATGATGACGTGCGAGCTTAGTTAGGCTAACAGAAGAGCAATTCTATTCAGTCGGATATTTATTCAGTACTCACTCAGATACATAGCAATGACTTGAAACAACCCTGTAGAGCCCTCTGTCATGCTTAACATGGAATTAAGTGATTGTAGCAGATTCGCCGTTTGTCTTTGTTCATTATGTACTGCATGTCCATATTTCGGCTGTCTTTTGTTTTCGTGCCCGCATATATTAAATTAATCATCATATGCGTATTTTGTAATTATAGTATAAATGATATTGCAACATGCAGCGAAAATGACGTATGGTCCTCGATAATATGGTTCCCAATGGCGGTATCGGGTTATTCATAGAAACAATATACCACACACACTATAAACACCCGACGTGATGCTATTGTTACATCACAGACGGTTACTAACGGATCTTTATTTATTCGATGTGCTTCGTACGGATCGCTCGACTGCCGCGCATGGGTTGATCACGCGTTCGTTTCGTATTTCCTATCCCTGCCTGCCAGCAAGAGAATGCCTCAGGTGAGCGTGTATGGTGGGGCAAGGGGTGACTGTGTGGTCAATATTGTTGGCTGGTTAGCTGGGTGGGTTAGTGCGTTGCCTGTCAATCGAAAGGTTGCAGATTCGAAACTTGTTGCTAGCTAGTCGGTTGTGTCCTTGGGCAAGGCATATAACGGACATAGGCTAAACCCTGCTAATGGTGGGTTCTACTCAATTGAATGAACGTGTGATTCATACACAACACACTGCAATAGCTTCGGTAACCCGACGGTGGGCGCGAGGTAATCCGACGATTGCCCGTGTGGTAACTCTCCAATGACGTCATGTGCAGAATGGAGTTGAGAAACATCTTCTCCGATCCTCGTTCGATGGAACGAACCTCATCCCGACCGAGATCTTATGGAGGAGGAAGGAGGCATTCAGCGATGGAGTGACATCCAAGAAGAGATCCTGGTTCGAGATATTGCAGGAACACATCGATAGCAGGGTGGGTTGGATAGCTCGACTGTGGGCATGAGGTGAATATACGTATATAACCCAGATCAGCGATGAAGAGCTCGATAAAGCGAGGGAGAATTACCCCTTCCACACCCCACGTACGAAGGAAGCTTTGTTCTACCGACGAACATTCGAATCGAAGTTCGGATCGAAACTCTCCAAGTTGATTCCATACCAGTGGTTGCCGAGGTGGACCGGAAGTGACGAACCAAGCGCGAGGGTGTTGGCGCATTACCAGAACGACGAGGAGTGAAATGAGAGATTAAAAACACGGAGCAAAATCAATATGTGTTCCCTTCGAATCGAAGGAACCATATAACAATAAAATGTAAAATTGAATGAAGTTATGTCTCGTGGCCACAGACCAACTATAAGCCAGTAGAATGTAAATGTGTGATGCAAAGGTATTTATTGCGCGTTTAATGTCTACCTGGGTGACGGAATGAAACAGGAATGGTCTGGTTTCGAATCCGCAATCTTCCGGTTGGTGGTGACAACACAATGTAATATTCTGTAGGACTTCGTGAATTTTAGTTTAATTTGTGCTTATGTCTGGCACTTGATCTAGCCTGACGATTTCCTAGCTAACCGTGTTTAGCTGATATGACTCTCGCGATCCGACGACTCCACGAAAGGGAATTTTATTCTTGATTGATTGACATTTTACAAAATACACAGTTTAACTAATTCTGGCGATCCCGCCAATATGTGACGTCATGCCAGTTTGTGAGGAAGCAGATTAGACAGGAATCATCGAGTCTGGTGCGGTAGTGAAGCCGATTCCGACCACAAGGACAACTGTGCGGTGTGAGCTGCCCAACATGGCTGCTCAAACTACACAAAGAAAATAATGGGAAATTCAATGGGGTTAACACACGGGCAATCGTCAGATCACCTCGTGCCCACCGTCGGGTTACCGGAGCTATTGCAGTGTGTTGTATATGATAGACACGTGCCTTCAATTTAATAGAACCCATTAATCCGCTGGTTTCAGGCAATGTCCGTAAAGTGCCTTGCCCAGGACACAACCCACTAGCTAGCGACCAGTTTCGCACCTGCAACCTTTCGATTGAAACGCATTAAACCGCAGGCCAACCGGTCTTACGATATGACATTAGAACAGCATTGGTAATTCCCCCAAAGAGCTACCACATGTTTTGCATGTTCTTTACAAGCATGTTATACGGAATAATTGTGTTAGTTGAATCTCAGCAGAAATATAAGGATATTAAAACAATATGACTTATTAAGCATAATTTTGATGGTAATCACAGTGTATTATATATATAAAGCACAAATAGGTAAAACTGTTGTAAAATAAATTCAAGTAACTGTATGATGTACAGCGTATCTAGTTGTTAACATGTGACATATTTAAATTGGAATTCACATAATTGGATAAGTCTGAAATATCAAATCCTGTAAGATTAACTGAATGTAATTGTGAACAAAATAGTTGAATTATTTGCAATGTAATCTTGGTGGCTTGGTTGTAGATATCGCTTACAAAGCTACAACTGATGAATGACATCTTGGTATCTCCATGTTGGTTTCAATCTTCCATTCATTGATTGTTGGATCATAAACCTCCACTGAGGTGCTGGATTCACCACTACCTCCAACGACATATATCTTCCCATTCACAACGCAAGCGGAAGCATAATGTCGCTTGTAGTTCAATCTGCTGGCCGACCTCCAGGAATTGGTTCGAAAATTGTATCGTTCGACCGTATCACAACCAATGGCGTTAATCTCACCATTGCAAACAACCCCACACAGTCCAGCTCTGTTCTCTTTCATAGAAGTTAACTTTTCCCATTTTAATGATTCCCATTATATCCACCAAACGCATATAAACGACCATCATATGAAACAAGAGCATGATCACGTCGATTAGTTTCCATTGGAGCAATATTAGTCCATGCATCCACCACTGGGTTTTAAACTTCGGCAGATGATAAAAACTCATCATTCCTACCTCCCACAGTAAACATTTGATCAATTAACACAGCAGATGCTGCGAACTTTCGATTCTCATTTATAGATGCCACCTTGTGCCAACCAGCATTAATTTTCTCCAAGTCCAACCGCTCAACAGAATCCGTAGCAGGCCAGCCATCACCACCAGCCGTATAAACATGGTTGTTTATCTTCACACTGGTTGAACCACATCTTTTCTCCAAGGTAGACGCAATATTTCTCCAATGTTTCCCAACAACATCGTAAATACTGACAAGTTTGCTTGCATCTAAACCACCCACAACCAGGAATTGGGATGGAATCACTACTGCTCTAGCTCCTTCTACTGGTTGGTTTTCACTACGTTTGGTCAATTCAGCCACAATCACATCAACGAAAGTTTCACATTTTCTCATCCAAGTCCACTCAGTTTTTTTAATCATTTTAAGGAAGGAAGTTGGTAATTTCTTGATGTCAATCAGTTGAAACAAGCGTTCAAAGAATTGTTGTCGATTTTCAAGATCGTGTTTAACCCAATTCATGATGCTTCTGAAAATCATCTCTTCACTTGAAGAATCCGATGTCTTTGTCATTCTTATAAGAGCTTCAGCTTCATCCGGATTCAAATCTTTAAAGTCCAGTCCATTTGAAACCAACTCTAAGTTGTCTAAGAAGAAATTGTCACAATGTGTCACCAACTCAGGAATATTGTACATTTGTGCAAATGTCCGAACGATTAAACAGTTCCCAACTTCAAGTGTGTCTTTAAGAAAGCCAACACAATAATCTTTCACATATTTGATTTGCAACATATCGGCCGCCTCGTACAGTTGATAAACCGTTTCACTGTTGATTGTGATCTTTGCAGTGTAAATGAAGCTTATGATCAGGTTAAGTATCAAAGCTGTAATTCCAACAACTTTGACACCATCATCTGTACAGCCTTCTTTGCACTTGGATGTGAACATGGCTCTGTAATATTCGGAAAACGCGGCAAGAATACTTCTGTGAGCTGATACTTCTCCACCTTCCGCATTGAATGTGACATCACAAAGTATCCTTTCTTCACGTAAACTGTTTAGATTGTGAAGTAAACCGACCTCGTGATCGCTTCTATATTCTTTCTCATTCAAGTTATTTGCAGCCATTATCACAGGACAAAAAAATCACTAAGAAATATTAATTATTCCAGAAATTTTGATGAATAAAGTCGTAGTTGTCTGTGTGATTCTGCATATTAACATAGAGGTCTTAAGGCATACAAGTTACGCACCGGTACTTAGTTTAGTTTATTTTTTCGCTCTTTCGTTACATTAAATAACAATGACATTGTTATTTTAAGTCAAGGAGAAAGGATAAAATGGAAAAATTCCAGTAGTTAAAACCCGTCAGTGAATACACATGACAATGGAAAAAATGATGGCCGGTAAACCTTACGTCAACCAAAATAAAAAGAAATTGCAACAGAAAATTTTAAATTAAAAAATAATAAAATTAAAACCTTGAGTAAAAGTGTGCGAGCACGACCCAGTACTTAGGGGGGAGTCGGCTTAATGAGATTTAAGTGGAAAAATAAAAAACCTAAAATGAAATTCCACCTGTGGTTAAAACAACAGATATAGCAGTTAATATAAATATCTAATCTGTGACATTTGTTGTAATATTAAGTCCATAGCTTATTTATGATATATCTCATAATGATACTTTCTTTGTGCTCGTATAGATGGTTAATGCAGACTGGCCACAAATGTAGTTGGGTTTCCAGAGATTGTCCTTAAAACGGTTAAAGTGACTTATGTGTCTTTCCCGTCTTTTTTTGAATATCAAGCTGAAATGAATATCAAAGTTTCCTCTATATATTCCATTACATCTTCTGATGTCCTGTTATACTTTGTAGCATGGCTGGTGAGTTATTCTGATCATTTAGTTTGGCAATAAATGAATATAATCCTTATATTAATCTCCAAACACTTAAAACATCAATTTTTACTACGTCACTTCTGTTATTATACCAAATTATGTTGACCACTTACACCTTCCTATTCAGCAAGATGGATACTCTAATCGTTTGAAATATATTAAGTGTAATTGTTTGTACCATTTCATCCTGGCTACAATTATCCAACATAACAGAATGTTCCTCATCTGCATATGTTGGCAAAGTAATGGCTTCCCGGGTTCCTAAACTCAATGCAGATGAATCAAAACATTTCTCATTTTAATATTTCGCTATCTGTTGTGGTTGGTATCTTATAATACTTTGATATGAACTTGCCACAAACCTCGCAAAGCTATTTGCGATTTATATTCACCTGTATCAATGTATTAGCATTAGTTTACGTTTATCTTATTATATATGGCGTCCCAAAACTTATAGTAATCTATGGTAACTAAATACTAAGTCATCATTGCGCTACAAACTGTTTAAAACCTGTAAGAGAATCTCAATTAAACTAACTTGTTCACGAAACCTGTGAGTCAAAATGAGGAAGTATTACATCGTTGTCAATGGTAACGCTTTGTCACTAGTGGCGCCATGCGATAACGCTTATTATTTTGTTAATGTAGTCTCTATGGTTTTATAGTTATATAGTATACTATTCTATTACAGAGAACTTATACAATACCATGCTTATAATAGTACCCTATGATTTTATTAAACAATGGCAACACTTTATAACCAAATATAGGCTACTATAATGCATTGAAACTTTTCTATTCATGGCGCACGCTTTGATTTCTAATATGGCGGAAATAGTGGAATAGCGAGTGACGTAGTTTGTGCTTTCCGGGGGAGTGGAATGTAATAATCGTTTATTGCGTCACAACAAAACTATAATGTATTTGTGCTCGCAATTCTTATTTCTTTTCCTGACCAACCAAACATACTCGGTGTGCAGTGGCCTCCCTTGTTGCACTTTACTCCACAAAGACCTGGACTGTCTGGGGATTAGTACAGCACCAAAAAAGGTTGGGAAACACTGTTTCAATGTCATGAACGAAAAACATTTATTCGACGCTTGAGTTCTGGATTTTTTACCTTTATTAGACAAATGGTTTTTGTATTTGAACGAAAATATTATTCCATATGACTTCCCCCTACAAATCCGCTTTAACATGGCCGCAGGCTTTAACGTCCCAGAACTGCCTTTCCCTACATACAACCATGCTGTCTTATGCTGGCCGCTGTTCAAGTTTGGTGTTTATAAAGTGTTCCCCGGATATACTGAACATCATATCCGCGTATTGTCATGTTCGCAAGTAATAACAAATCCAACCTTTCGTGAAGTTGTCGGATCGCGGGTTACCGGAGTCACCTATTGTACTATTAGCTGTAGGGTTCAACCAGATTAAGTGCCAAGCACAGGCACATATACAAACTTGCTGAGCAAGGTATTTGCAGTCCGGCCCGTTGGTGTAGCGGTTAAGTGCATCGCCTTTCAATCGAAAGGTTGCAGGTGCGAAACTGGTCGCTAGCTAGTCGGTTGTGTCCTTGGGCAAGCCATTTAACTGATATTGCCTGAACCCAGCGGATTAATGGGTTCTACTAATATTAAGGAACATGTGAATCATACACAACACACTGCAATAGCTCTGCTAACCCGACGATGGGCGCGAGGTGATCTGACGATTGCCCGTGTGTTAACCCCCTTGGATTTCCCATTCACGGGGATAAACATGAATATCCTATCCTATACCAGCCTGAGTCGGGCGATGTAGCAACTCTAAGTCCGATAGGTCTACTGCAACAGTGGGCGCACTTATTGAATCAGGGGCCGAAATTATTTTATTCTTGGACTGGCGAAGCAAGTAATAAGAGACGCCATCTCATATACAGGGTAGTTTGTCATTGTTGATAAAAAAAACTATTAAACTAAGAAATGGGAAACATTAAGCTACTGGTTTTAAAAAATGGGCCAACTGAAGCTGTGACATCATAATTTAGCTGTGACGTCGCTATTTAGTATTGCAACATGTCAATATTCAATAACACCCGGTGGGCAAGAATAAAACAATTTGATGATTTCTGGTCTAGTGGGTTAGTGCGTTGCCTTTCAGCCGAAGGGTTATAGGTTCGAAACCGGTCGCTCTCTAGTCGGTTGTATCTGTAGCGAACTCATGTGTTTACATAAGATTTACGATCCTAGCAGCTGGCATTTGCGCTGACAATGTGTCATCACTGAAATATTATTATTAGGTTTACGATTATTACCGCAGCTGTCGGATACTTTGCCTATATAAGTTTATTTTACTTTTGCTCGAGGGAGTCCTAACGCATGAAGCAACATCTTGTATGTGTTGATACTGAGAGTTTATCTGGAATCTATATCGTTGCAACATCTAACGATTTAACTCGTAACTGGTACTAAGTTAATCGCCTCAATTGCTCAATACAATTGATGTTATTAAACTACTGAGGCGTTGATCGACGAACCACAGAAGACAGTAGTCAAGTCGAGGACGTTAACGCAGAAAACCTCAATTAATTAGTGCACCTCTGATAGTCGAGATAGCGCGTTGGGAATACTTGGGGCCTACAAGGAACAATCAACTACAATAATGCGACCTGCAACGGCTCCCTACATATCTTTGGGCAAGGCACTTTACGGACATTGCATAAACCCAGCGGATTAATGGCTTCTACTAAATTAAAGGAATGTGTTATTCATATACAACACACTGCAATAGCTGTGGTAACGAAATATGCTAACGACATCACGCAGAAAATGTTACAACGACCTTTCTTTCCCAAACCTGGAAAACAATATTCTACGTGGCAATGTCGTATGAGTGGGGTTTGTATTTACGCCAAACACTTCAATTTCCGGTTGAACAAGCGCTCTTATTATGGTCGTAGAAAAACAAATTATTGGCCAAATGAACAAAAAAACAGAGCAAAATATAAATACAGTATATATATTTATTTTAGTCGTTTTTTAAGCCTTCAATAGGCCGGTCCCCAAGAGTATATAATCCTGTGGCACGAAAAATAGCTTGCCGCGTGATTTGACGTGTACGCACCATCAAACATCGAAAGTTGCCACAAAGTCGAAGAAGGTATATGCAAACCGTACATAACAATGGTTGGCACTCGAAATGGATTTCATTGTAATATTATGAATTAACTGGCACAGTCAAAAGGTTGCCGACCCCTGCTCTATACCTCGGCACAGACAAAAATATATCCCCTTTAAACTAAGTGTTATTGGATTTCTATGTTAATCATGTGATAATAAACAATCACTTGAGCGTGAAGCATAATTTGCTGCTTTGTTGATATTTGGGGGATTTCGACGAAATTTATCAAGTTTGGTGACAAAATTGTATAATCATGGATGACGACGACGATGATGACGTGTTGTACTGTATTTGTCGTTCCAGCGATATTGACCGATTCATGATAATGTGCGACCAATGCGAAGAGTGGTTTCACGGGAATTGTATCAAAATCAGCGAGAAAGAAGCAAAATATATCAAATATTTCTACTGCAAATCCTGCCAAGTGAAAGATCCATCGTTGAAAACGAAGTACAGGAAATCCAAGAAAAAAGAAGAAAAAGAGAAAAAGCGTTTAAAAGAGAAATTGAAGAAAAAGAAGTTAAAATCGAAGAAAGTAGAATCAGTGGTGAGTCCGCAGGTTCACAAATCATTCTCAGCTCCCAATCTACATGATAAAGGTGGGAAATATGAGAAAGATGAAGCTTGGACACCTAAACCAGCCCCGAGGAAAATATCGAGTCACGAACCCCACATTGCCGTCCATTCGTCCGAGGAGGGGGGTTCCCCTGCACCCCATATGTTCAAAGATCCGGAATCTATGGGGGGAGGGGTTAAGGGGTGTGGGAAGTGTGAGAACTGCCACCGGAGGGCAGACTGTGGGATGTGCGACACTTGTTTCGACCGTGGTAAGTATGGGGCGGCGGGGGGTGTGGGGGGGTGTCGGTTGCGCAGATGTTTGGACGATAAGTTCAGTGGGGGGGTGAAACCGATCAAACATGAAGTAGATTTCGAGGAAAGTTTCAAGAAACGCGAGAAAAAGTTGAAAAAGGAAAAAAGAAGGAAACAAGCGCTCCAGTATGCCTCGTGTGACGTTAACGAGATGGATTACGACTTGAACCGACAATGTCTTGGTCCTCGTTGCGTGAAACCTGCGTTGGTGGGCTCCAAGTATTGCAGTGTGGGGTGTGGGAGGTTGCTCGCGAGGAATCGCCTCCTGCAGATCATCCCGCAGCGCATCCAGGAGTGGAACGCCACGCCAACCGTCGCTAACGACAACGGGAGACAGGAGTTGGAGCGGATCAGGAAGAGGATGACGCAAGCGAGGACCGAGCTGCAAGCGCTCGAGGGGAAGTTTCATCGACTCGAGCGCATCATCACCACTGGGAGGAGTATGGAGGTGGTGGATCGGCAGGAGCAGGAGGAAGATGCAGAGGTCGAGATCGATCAGCTGATCTTCTGCGTCGTGTGCGGACATTCGGTGAGCATCCGCAACGCCATCAAACACATGGACAAGTGCTACATCAAGATCGAATCCCAGATGTCGTTCGGCTCCGTCTACCCCACCAGGATCGAAGGGTCGCAACGATTGTTCTGCGACGTCTACAACGAGCAGCAACAAACCTACTGCAAGCGGCTGCAGATATTGTGTCCGGAACACACCAAGGAACCGAAGGTGTCCGAATCGGAAGTCTGTGGATGTCCGCTCTCATGTGATATCTATGGCCGTGAAACTCCGTCGAAACCGAGTGATTTCTGTCGATGTTCGAAGCGCAAATGCACTCGACACTTCAAGTGGGAGACGATGTATCGCGCCGAGGTTGATCTGCAGAGGATCCGACAGTGGTTGAAGATCGATGAGATATTCGACGAGGAAAGGAGGATCAAGACTGCGATGTCGAGTCGTGCGGGGCTGGTATCGTTGCTTCTCCACCAAACCACCGCGCACGACTCATCCTGCCTCGATATGAGGACCAAACCGACCATCAGCAAGAAACCTGCGTATCGCCTCATGATATAACCACCATGCGTGGATATCTTGGAACATTATTCAGTCACCTGTGTATCTGATCAGTTCTACCTATTCGTCTCTCTTGTGTAGGTTTCTACCCAACTGCTAATTTTTACACTGAAATTTATAAACTTTGTGTTTTTGAACAAATTAGAATTTTTTTGTGTTTTTTCAGAAATCTAAGTTTTAAATTAGTAATTGAAATGTCGATAAACAAACATGTGGGAGCTGGGTTGGCGCTGTTCCAGGGGGAGATGTAAGTTGTTCCACTTGTTCATTAAAAACGTAAAACCTGGTCAAAGTTGCTGGCGTACTTCGCGCCATGTTGGCTGTAGTTGATAGAGAGGGGGTTTGTTGGAAGTATCAACAGAATAATAAGATTCATACTCCAGCTTGGAATGCTTTGTATTACTATATTGGACTAACTTGTTGTCTTTGCTCAAGCACCGCGTAGATGGTAGTTGTAAAGTGAGGGGTTTTCCACAGAAGTATATAACCGCGATAGACGTTGTGTACCTCACATCCGACCAGCTTGTGGGTTAGTGCGTCTCTCAACCAAAGGGTGATAGATACAAAACTGGTCACTAGATCATTGGTTGGGTCTTAGGGCAAGGCACTTTACTGTCATTGCCCGGCCCGTTGGCCTAACGGTTAAGTGCGTCGCCTTTCAATCGTAAGGTTGAAGGTGCGAAACTGGTCGCTAACTAGTCGATTGTGTCCTTGGGCAAGGCACTTTACGGACATTGCCTGAACCCAGCGGATTAATGATTTCTACCAAATTAAAGGAACGTGTATATCATACACAACACACTGCAATAGCTCCGATAACCCGACGATGGGCGCGAGGTGATCTGACGATTGCCCGTGTGTTAATCCCCTTGGTTTTCCATTCACGGGGATAAACATGAATATCCTAATATATATTAACCCACCGTTGCAGGGTGCTGATGGACAAGGAAGACGTTGAATTGATCTTCAAGAAATTCTCTCATTCCTGCGAACACCTCAAGGGGAATAAATCGGGGAATATTTATCTGACAAACTTCCGCGTGAGTATCCCACCCCACCAGACTTGGATAGCTGGAATTCTAGTCTAATTGGAGCGAAATGTCTAATTCTAATATTATCTGTGAAATGTTTCTGGTCTAATTTAAATTCTAATCTAATTTCCAATTTTCCCAAAAATTACTTTGTCCAACAGCCTTTTGTAGCAAGGTACAAGAAGTATCAACATACTTATGCTCATTAGATCAAATTCTGATTTGACATGAACTGAATTTGATTTTGATTTTTTTCCTTTCCAATTTAAAATTTAATTTAAAAGTTTTTGGGAATTTATTTATTCCAATTCGAATGTAATTTGAAAAAACTGTGGCGATTATTCCATAATAATCTTAT